>CAXHSM010001661.1:0-101000 GCA_964019185.1 Maratus speculifer
CACTGCAATAAGTAAATAATTTCTGCCTAATTCTACCTAACAGTTTCTTTTTAATTTGCTTAAAGCTAAATTGTATGTAATATATAAATTTCAATAGCAATTATAATATTTATTCTGCTGGAAATTCGTAAACATTATTGCTATATGTCATTCGTGCAGATTTCAGATTTTTTACTTTTTTGTCAATCTCATCCCTGCATGGAGCCTGGGTTCACCGAAAAAGCTATGGTCCCATGCTTTTTGGATAAGCAGGGTTTTACTGGATTACTATCCACTTTAAGATTATGTTACATTTAGAAATTTTAAACTGTTTGATTTATTTTGAATATAATTTATTTAGTTGACAGTTTTAAAATGATTTTATTTTTTTAGTTCTGAACATTAAAACAATTAGTTTAATTCATTAATGAAAATATATAATGTATTTTAAGTGTAAACTTCATTTGCATTTCTTTGCAAGGAATTTCTTTTGATTGTTTATATTGACAATGATATAAAGTGCAAATTAATGTCTTGTTTTATAAAGGTTTTTATAATTTATTTCTTGTTTATTAGGTGGTATCAAATGTTAAGCTTCATATAAAAGGAATGTGCTGCTGCAAATATATTTGAAAATTGATAGTGAGTATTTCAAATGTTAAAATGTAGTGATTATAGTTTACAGTATGTTTTAATATTTCACATAAAAGCTTCAAGAAGAGCTTTGTTTTTATGCAGTTTCTAAGGATTATTCATTATTTCACTTGAATTTACAAAGTGTCTAACTTTTATTGAAACCCTTTTTTTTTTTGTTACCCTAAAAACAGGTGATTTTTTATGGAAGACAAGACTCCAAAAATTCGAATAAAATGAGTTAATCATCTTCCACATATTGAATGCATAAAAACATTCAATATTAAACTGTTAGTCAAGGAGCATGGTTTGTGTCTTATTTGAAATTTAATGAGGTTATCTGAATCTCTTACACTTTCAGCTCTTACTCATTCTATCATAAATCATGTTGAGATGTAACTGGCATCAATTAATGAGTAGGTAATAATTTGTCTACTATAGTCAGAGTTGTATAATATGCACAAGTTTTGACCAAATGTTGTGCGTATTATGGAGTATTGTAAACTATAGAGTATTATGGATTATATGTCATTTTATTATTCTTAGATAGCATTTTAGTTCCATAATCAGTATAATATGAAAAGATAAATAATCAATATGCTACCTCAAAAAATGCCTTTTTAAAGATATTTTATTAAAAAATTAATATATATGTACATTTAAATAAAAATAATAACATATGTTCTGTAATATAGTTTATTTTTTACTGTTATTAAAATAAAAGAGTTAAATTTAAAAAAATGTAAATGTTTTATTATGATTTTTTTTCAATCTTTTTTTTATTAGTTGTTTTAAAAAGTCATTTTTGGATCACAAATTTGTAAATTTTTCAAAGCCTTTATTTCGTTGTTTACATTCGTAAAGCAATGGAAATTATAGGAAATTGTGGATTATGGGTGCACAGATTATCGATCTTTGACTGTACTTAACACTGTGTCTAAATTTTGCACAAGTCATTGCATAATTGGTATGGGAGTTCAGCTGATATTTTTCATTTTCAGTGAATACTTAAATACCAGCAGTGCCATAGCAAGAATGGGTGACACCCAGGGCGGATGTAAATGGTGTCACCCTCCCTCCCAAATCCGTCATATTTTTTCAGTCACAATTCTATGTTATTACAATAAATGATCATATTATTCCTTATTATCATTCTCATGCATAAAAAAAACAGTAGCGGCTCATTATTATTCAACTCATAATCTACATAAGTCAATGTGGTGTCTATATGTAGAAGAAAAATCTTTCTTGTTAAGTTTGCTTTTGCCACACTCGTTGGATAGTTTGATTTTGTTCCCTTTTGCAAATCTTATTTAAACACACCATTCTGTATAAAATTTCACATTCTCAAAGAAAAGAAATTTAATAATCAGAAGCATAATAATCTGCAGAGTATTATGCTACAATTTTCATTTTATTTCAGTATTCTTTTCCAAAATCCTTTAATATTACATATACATATATATTAATGCAAATAAAGACCCCCTTAGAGGGTGACACCTGGGGTGGATCGTCCCCCCCTCCCTAGCTACGCCACTTAATACCAGCCAAAGTACACATTAGAGTTTATAACTAGGTAATTAGTTTTCTCAAATGCCCTTTTAAATCTGCATAAACAAGTATACTGTAAAATTCCTTTAATCCGCCCTTCCTGATCAAACTTCCCCTCCCCACTTTATAAAAAATTTGAAATTTTCAAAAAATCCTGAGAAAGCGCCCTCCCTCCCCATTCTCAAAGGTGATTGAGAATGGGATAAATCATGATGAAATGAATGAATCATGAATCTTTGATTAAATTAGCGTTTTTTTCGAAAATTTTAATTGATTTCATGCTTTTTTTTTACAAATTTCTCCTTTTTTCTGCGTTTTTTCGACAGAATTTACGTTTTTTTTTTTGAAAAAACCCCAATTTTTTTAAGCATTGCTTCAAGTATAAAAATTCATGATTTATTCAATAATTAACGATTCATTCCTGCAAATTTTGTGAACCGATCGCGGAAAAATCCCATGTAAGCACCCCCTCTAATTATTTTACACTTTTTCGTCACGTTTGTGGGGGGGGGGGCGGATTAACGGTATTTTACGGTAATACTTCTTCAGTTTTCTTTTTCATAGTCATTTGGCACGTTGGTATAACTATGAAACACTTAATTTTAATTCCCAAACCCTACATTCATATCAGAATTTTGATTAAAAAAAATTCAGTTTATTGAATTCCTGCACAATAGCTTTTTCTTAATTACAAATAAAGTTTTTTTCAAATTCCAGTTTCAGTCATCAATTTCAACTCTTAAGCAATGAATTTGCTCTTTACCGCAAAGGATTAAATCTTTCGGCAAAAATTCACCTTCTTAAAACCGAATTGCATTAAAATTTTTATAAAAGCCTCAAAGTACATGTAACAGTGACTACGGTGAATAGTATTAAATGCATAGTATTAAGGCATTTAGCTAGATGCAGATGATAAATCGCCAAATATTGCTCTTTTTGCCCTCGCTAGAAATGTAATTCTTTCCTTTTAAAATACATATCGAAATACAAAATCTTTTGGCGATTAAAGTATCCTATTGAGAGATAATCTTAAAATCAAAGTTTTTTATACCATTTTTTTTAAATAGAAAAAAAGAACATTTTTTCCCCCTGCTTGATTAAATTGCAATATGTTTTCATGCACTTCAATATTACTGCATGCGTTAATGTTGTAATTGTCCAACACTTTCATTGTGCCTAAATGTTTTGTATTTATTCCAATTCAGTTGTCTACGAAACATACAATCCATGAAATTGACACATACCAAATTTCTGTGACGTAAGCAAATAAATTGCGCTTTTTTATCATTTTTTTAAATATAATTTGTGAACTAATTGGAACTAATTTTTCGTAGTAGGTGTATTCAGTAGGTTATCTTCATAGGTACTTTCTGGCACAAACAGAGTTGAAATCCGACGAGTAGTTTTTGGGATTTGCTTAACAAAAGAATTTTGTTTGACTTTTAATATCGTTTCGTAGTTGTTTATGTTTAGAAAGTAATACTGTACTGTGTATTAGCCTTCCCTTTGCTCAGACAATATTTTGTGATTTATAACTTGTATCCATGGAACATATGAAAAATCTAATTTTTAATTTTTTTTCCTTTTGATGTTTTTTTTTCTAACAGAATTTTAAATATGGCCAAATTTAATGACAATCTTAGTCACAAAATCCTCTACAATTTTTTAACAAATTGGGTCAGGGAGTTCAATTATATCCTATTTGAAAGCTCCTTTTTATGAATTATAATATGTATGCAACATAAACTATTTTGAGTAAAATAATTTTTTTGACAAATTTTGAAAATTTTTGAATTAAAATTTCTTATAAACAAAATTTATAATTTTTTCAATAATAAAAATTACTGATCGTTTAATTTTCGGCTACAAATATGCAAAATTTCAAACAGGAGAAATTATGAGATTTCGAGCTATTACATTTTTTTAAAAAAAACATGAATTGAAACTTTTCAAGTAACTGGTTCCTTATATTTAGAAATAAGGAGTTCTATGTTTCTACTCTTACATAATTACTTCAAAGAATATAAGTTGAAACTGGTGCAAAACAATAAGAACTATCAAATCTTAAAACATTATTTAAAAAATAAATAAATAAAGATTAAAAAATAATGGCGTTTTATTAAGATTTTTCAGTTTTTATTTACTTGAAATTCTAATTTAAAAAGAGGAGAAAAATTGATAACTTTTGATTTTTTTGAAAATTATGCTTTGGTCATACCAGATGTAGTACAGTACTATCATTGGACCCAAGTTACTATTCATCCTTTTATAGTACATTATAAGACAGATAGCAACATTCTTGAGTATTTCAATTTTGTGTTCATTTCAGAATATTTGAAGCACAACACTTTGGCCTTTAATTTGTTCCAAATCCATCTTTTTGCAGCATTTAACCTCAAAATCAATATATATATATATTAAAAAATTTTATTTTTTTTCTTTGCAAAAATTAACCTTTATACTATATTAATATCCTTAAAACAATATTCCGTACTTAGTTCAACTTATTAAATTAAAATCTTGTTTCCAGATCTAATCTGTTTATCTTTATGGAAACGATATAAATTCTTAATTCGCCTTAAAAAAAACATTTATTCCAATATGCGTAAATTTAAAAAGATGGCTCTAAATTAAAAATTATTTTAATTAAACTTTATTTCTTAATATTCCAAATAAAACTCATTTTTTCTATGTTTTTATCAACCTTTTTTAAGAAAGTCTTATTAAATTTATTCCAAAACCATACCTTTCAAAAAATATCATTATTTCTATTTATTAATTTATTTTCTTTCCTTCAACATTTGATATTTGTGCATATCAATAAATTCATTTCTTTTCTTTTATTCTTAAAATTAATCGTTTGCAAAAATATCGTCTGTCTAATATATTCGAAATTTTGAGTTGATTATAAATTAGTTAAATAATATTTTTTAAAAATAAAATTATCGTCTGTGGAATAAAAATCTCGACTCTGGACTCGAGTTATGTTTACATGGAAAAATGATGGTTAGAGAGTAGATTTTTCTAGAACTTTGTTTTTAGATTTAAGAAAGGAAGCCTGGAGGTGAGAAGGGAGATTCTTGGGGGTTTTTTCTTCGATGAGTACGGCTCGCTGAAGTATTTCGGTTAAAGACGGTTTGAAAAGGAAGCCTTTCCCTCTCTCATGACTACAGTTTAATAAATTAACTTGCAGCAGCCAATGAGTAATTTATTGGATCTTCTACATTTATTTACTTATTTTTTCTCGCTTGCCATGATTTCTGTGCTGTGAAAGGGGAAACCGGCGATGATGTTTCTGGCTCCTAACTTTAAAATGTCACACACACACACACATATATATATATATATATATATATATATATATATATATATATATATATATATATATATATATTGGATGGATGATGTGCTATTCAAAATAAAAAGAACTTCATAAACAAATGCATGCACAAAACTGACTGGTATTGATGACAAGTGACATTTTTTTGCTACATCACATGAGAAAAGTTCCTGTGGTGGTCTAGAAAAAATTACCAAAAGACTTGCTATAAAGTGAGCTTACAAAGACCCTATGAGAATCACATAATCACTCCCTGACAGCTTTATGATTTCGCAAATAAAAATTTTCCGAGCAGAAATTTCATATATTATATAAATGAAGAGTACAATGAAAAGGATACATAACACTATATTCTGATTGGACAAAATTGATAGAACGTGCTGTTAAAAGTTTATATACAAAAGTTTTGGAAAACACATAATTTTTCTCACTACTAATGAGTAAATTTTTAGGTTGTCTTCGAAAACTGCAAAATATAGAGATATGCTATAAACTTTTTTTTACTAGCTTATATTGCAACTTTTCAAATAATTTTGACGTAAGTTCTAGTCTATGTTAAACTTTCTTCCATTGTATCTATTTCTTAATACTATAGAAACAAATGTTAAGAAAATACACTGCAGTAACATGAATAAACTAGTTTTGTAGTTGCATAAATTTTGTCAAAACAATTTTCAACTGCATTGTGCTGGCTATCTAATAAAGTTTTCTAGCAATTCCAAATGATATTAATTGTATGCATGGAAAATATTGGAAAAATTTGTGAATTTTGCAAGAATTTGTTGAATGGTTCAGTATTTGGTGCTTCAAAAACAGTTCTAAAAATTCCATACTCAAATCCACAACTTTTAAGAGTTTTTATGAGTCACATTGCAAAATGTGTTGGACCAAAAATGATATTTATATCAAAAAAGAATTCCCCCTCCCCCTAGAGATATATCACAGTGTCAAGCGCCAGACCTCTCCCTTTTCTCCCCTAAAATGATAATATTTTATGTTTACAAATCATATCTCGTAAACTCTAGAGAAAGATGTAGGTAGAGCAGAGTCAACATTTCGGATAATAAACACATGTGTGTTTATTACTTGCACTCGAGTCAAGTCTCATATGTCTAAGGATGTATTATGTGATAATTCAATGAATGAATTTTGTGCTGGTTAAGAAAATTAAAATTGCAAAATCGGCTACTTAATTCAGAGTTAAAATTAACACCGCTTGTTTAAAAATGTCTTGTTTATTATATTTTTCTTTCTGTTTTCAGATACAAAGTCATATGAAATTTTTTTCTTGAATTTCAATAAGTCATTTCTTTGAATAAAAATGGCAAAAATCTGATAAATACTGATTCTTTGAAGAAGTTTCTGTTATCATCCGAAGCAAAACTTTTTCGCTTGGAAAAATGTCGTCGATTGCAGAAGAAAATTCTTGCGCTAGTCATCAGCATATAGTTCCTCGAAATGGGGATAAAGAAAAACATTCCTCCATTAATCCAGGAGAAAAAGATTTTAGTTGTGAAGTTTGTTCCGAAAGATTTTCTCAGAAGAGTAGTCTAAGAAGGCATCTGAAAAACATTCATGCAGCAGATAATCAATTTGTTTGTGAAGTATGTTCAAAGGGATATCGTGATAACAGTACTTTTAAAAACCATCTCTTGTCACATACAGGAGATAAACCTTTTATTTGTGAAATATGTTCCAAAGGATTTTCTCACAATGGTAATTTAAAAACCCATCTCTTGACGCATACTGGAGAAAAGCGCTTTGTTTGTCAAATATGTTCCAAAGGATTTTCTCAGAATGGTAATCTAAAAACCCATCTCTTAATGCATACAGGAGAAAAACCTTTCGTTTGTGAAATATGTTCCAAGAGATTTTCTCGGAATGGTACTCTAAAAACCCATCTCATGACGCATACAGGAGAAAAACCTTTTGTTTGTGAATTGTGCTCCAGGGGATTTTCTCAGAATGGTGATCTAAGAAGCCATCTCTTGACACATACAGGAGAAAAACCTTTTGCTTGTGAAGTATGTTCCAAGGGCTTTTCTCGGAATAGTGATCTCATAAGACATATAAGGAACATTCATACAGGAGAAAAAACATTTGTTTGTGAAATATGTTCAAAGGGATTTCGTGATAACTGTTCTTTTAGAAAACATCTCTTGATACATACAGGAGAAAAACTTTTTATTTGTGAAATATGTTCCAAAGGATTTTTTCAGAATAGTGATCTCATAAAACATATTAGAAACATTCATACAAGAGAAAAAACATTTGTTTGTGAAATATGTTCAAAGGGATTCCGTGATAACAGTGCTTTTAGAAAACATCTCTTGATACATACAGGAGAAAAACCTTTTGTTTGTGAAATATGTTCCAAAGGATTTTCTCAGAAAGGTACTCTTACAACTCATCTCTCGACACATACAGGAGAAAAACCTTTTGTTTGTGAAATATGTTCCAAAGGATTTTCTCAGAATGGTGATTTAAGAAAACATCGCTTGACACATACTGGCAAAAAATCTTTTGCTTGTGAAGTATGTTCCAAGAGATTTTCTCGGAATAGTAATCTAAGCAGGCATCTCTTGACACATACAGGATAAAATCCTTGTGTTTCTAAAAAGTGCTCCAAAGGATTTTCTAGACATTGTGAACTAGACACCTAGTAACTGATACAGGCGAAATTGTTCTGTTTTTATATTCTGTTTTCCAACGTACTATCTGCTAACCATTATTTAAGTTAATTTGTCTCATATAAATAGACAATATATGGAAATCTTATATATTTGTATTTCCAAAATGGCGTATGATCCCTATGTATGTCATTATATTTACTATTATTATATTTTATGTTTTAGCCTTTAGTAATAAATAAAAAAATATTTCACACTTCATCCATGGTTTAGTGTCTTATTTGATAATACACAAATAATTGTTGACATATTCATTCTTTCGTATTAGTACATTCATTTTGCATGGAATAACATATTTTTCAGGTTAAGAGGCAACTTTATTCAACTGAAAAGATTCGTTTGCTAATGCTAACCCAATGGAAGAAATGTATAAAGATGTCTCGGTTGCATTTCAATATTTTTAAATGATTTTTTTTCCATTGGATAGTTGAAATTTATCTAAATGCAGGCTGCTTTTTTTTCTTTTACGATTTCGGTTGCTGATATTCCACAAGAGAGTATTTTTACTTTTCAAACAGGTTTCGAAAAAGAAAGTGTCCTCATAAAAAAAAAATCAAAAGCGTAAAAAGCGGCCTGCATGCAGACCGATCTCAGCTATCCAATGCAAACTAAAATCATTTAAAAAAATTTAAATTTGTCCGAGATACCTCTATAAATTTCTTCCACAGGCGAACGGGTCTTTATATTAGAATGAAGTATCCTCTTAAGACAAGTGTCCGTTATATGCAGGTTTTTCATATGTTTTACTGTATTTTAATTTAGCTACATTTTAATAAGCTTAAACATGTATTATTTTTATTAAAAATAAAATTTAATATTTAGTTGTAAAATTATGATAATTTAATGATTATGTATTTTTTGTTAAGATCTTTTGTCTAGGACAAATTTTACTTATTAATTTTACTTCCTTACTTACGACTATCTTTGAATGTACCAGATCCGGCTGACTGAATTATTTCATTCGGGGGGAGGGGGGTTCAAAATCAGGATTAAATTAAGGGCCGTGAGGATTAGAAATAATGATACCAGTGTCTGTTCGATGCAGAAAAAAATAGGTTAGACCCAGTCCGGTCCTTCAGAATAAAAGGCTCGACCCGGAAAGTATAACTAAACCCGGCCCGATACTTCAGGAAAAAGAAATGTCCGGGCCTGGCCCAAGGACACCCATATGGTTGGAGGGATTTGGCAAGCCAAGCTTTTTTCAATATGAATCAGTTGTAAGGTTCAAAAATTTTAATTTAATCATGTAAAAAACAAAGCGTTGTAAAACCTACTTAGATAGGCGCTGGAGAAAATTCCCATTTTAGGCGGATTTCCAGCTTAGCAGGAATAGTTGTTGGGAATAGATTTTGTCACAACCATGATTTTTTTTCTATTGAATCTGGATTCTGTTTCATACATTTTATGTTTGTGCAAGGTTTTAATTAATCCTTTTGACTGCCTAGTTCTGTTTTCACAACGAGAGGAAAACACGGGATCGGAAACAAGTTTTGTTTCATATAGATCGTTATCTTAGCAGGTATATACGTGATTATAGCATTTCATTGTATAAGGAAAGATTTCGTTATAAACAGGATCCATATTCACAATGATCCATATTCAAATAATTTTGCATGAACAAAATGCTCAACTATTACAACACAGAATTAATAATAAGATATATATCATACAGTTATAATTCTCAGTTGAAAAATTCATTTTCTCGAATTTAATAAAGATTAGAATCCTAAATGAGTTCGATTGGTCGCATCCCAAACTCGAAAATAATATCTGAAATTAACACAAAAAGCCGTAGCTAGAAGGGGGATCACCAGGGATTGCCCCCCCCCCTACCACAAATTTTTATCTAGGCGTATCAAAAATGGCATAAAATGCATGTTATAAAATAGCTTTCAATAGAAGTATCTTCCTTTTATAATTTTTTTTTTAAATCTTCGCCCTATTTTTTACATTTGTACGTTTAAGCAATCCAGTAATGTAAATCGTTCTATTAAACGAAGAAAATGACATTAGAATTGCAGCAATGCTAATTTTTTGGGAACGGAAATATTTTCAAAAACTTTCTCGTTTCTTTCCACTTCTCTTGCGTGAGTAAACGGACATCCTTGACCTGAGTGTAAGGTCAAGCTTGTGTCCGAGTGGTTGCATTGATTGGACGTGCGGCGGACACGCACAACTACTTTTCGCGGTTCGAAGTTGGCGTGTTTTATGTTCGCAGGCGGCGCGTTTAATGTTGAATGACTTCTCCATTTCAAGGAAGGAAAATTTCAATCCAACTGGGATTTTGTATTGTTTTAACTATCTTATTTTTTTAACTTTGTCTATTTGACTATATCTGGATGGGATACCCCATCCAAATATTTTGACCATGTTTTCTATTTATTTTTTAGTATTTTTAGTCTTTGTTTTGGCGCTGCATGTCCCTTAAGGGATTTTGTGCCACTAAATCCAATACAACCAACCAACCAATCCAACTGTAGGACAGGGATCTTTCTCTTAAGTAGGGTTGAGATAGTTATCGCCTGAACCGTCGCGGTGAGCGGCCCATCTCTGTGTATATATTTGAATGAAGATAACATAATAAAATGCACGTCGTCTTTATTTACGAAATAATAAAATTAATCCAAGAGAATATTATTTAACACAAGAATTTATAATATCAAGTGATTTAAAATATCAAATGAATATTATTTAACACCATATTGTTTATATTTTGAACAAGAGATGGCAGATCTAACAAAATTCCATTTGATTTCACCAGAAGTTATTAAAAAATTTCAGATTATTAACTATTTGTTTAATATATAACACAAATGAAATTTTAGTTACAAATTTGGAGTTTAAATTTCACTAAATACTAGTTGTAATGTATAGGTATCAAATTTTTATCTATAGAAATGCGGGTAGAAAATTCATTATCAAAAATAAGACGTCTTGCATAGGGAATTAATTTTTTTAATTGTTTCTTTCCGAACTCTTTATTCTGTTTTTCGGCTTTCACATAGTACGTTTCACATCCATACATAAAACATTTCCGAGCTATATAAAACTGTGATGCAAAAATATGAATTTATGAACAAAGTGATTACACAGTCGGGTAGAACACAATGTTAAAATGATGCATGTAGTGTGCACAGTGCCGCTATGCGGCCACTTCAGCTTTAGGGTCAAGTTTGTTTGAGAGATGCGATTGTAGAAGTTTCTGGCATAGATAAATATTCATTTCCGTTCTTTTTACTGTTTCAGTTTTTCCCCTGGGATTGTTTTTGTGTGTGTTGGGGGGGGGGGGAGGAGTTTCTCATTTTTGGATGTAATTTCTCTATTGAAAGCTTTTACTTCACACATTACAAATCTAGCATAAAAAAGTTCTCTCCCATCATTCTGGGTCATGTTGCGGACTCATAATTATTTAAAAATTAAATTTCTCAAACTTTTTCGAGGTTTTCAACAAATTAGCATCTGAAAACAATCGTGCCAATGTGGTGCGTGTATGATATCTGTGCCATATAAATATTATTTAGTTTTTTTTAAGTCCACTCCAGTGTAATATTTTCCAGTGATAGTCAATGCACAGTTTCTGCTCGGGCAACGCGGGCAGGTCAGCTAGTATGAGATAATTTTAGTGAAGATATTTACTAAATCTTACATATACACTGTACAAACATATGCGTACTTGTTTTATATTATTACTAGTATAAAAAATGCTCTGACGAGCACCAAAAAAGGTTATGTTTTTAAGTATAAAAAAGGTTTGACAAGTGTTTCTATTAATAATTGAACCAGAAGGAGGACAATGGATCCCTTCTTGGCTGCAACTCTCATCAATGCCAACTTTGAAAAAATCACGTTTGCGCTTTTCCCATGCAAAATAAATTTGCGGTACTTTAGACGAACCACAGACTTTCAATATACGTAGACGCCACATTCCATTGTTCTTTCGGCATGGTTTCAAATCCAACATCTTTGGCAAAAAGATGCCTTTTTTGGCGGTGATCGCTTTATTGGCATCTTTCAGATTTCACAAAGAGAAAAACAGAAGAGCGGTCCAACTCAAGACAAACATAACAATATGAATTTCGGTAAGGGAGAAAAACCGGTCTGGCGCGCTAAATCTGCCCTCCGTCACGCAACGGAAGGCAAAGATGTCAAAATAAGAAAAGGTTACCGATGTGGTGTCTAGGTACCAGAGGTCATTGAGTCGAACTTTCCATCACGCTTTACATGTGTACTGCTCTGCACTACAATCAATTTTCTCTGCAATTCTACTCTCTGGGTGTGCTTGGTGGCACTACATTGGTGTGATACATTATAGGAACTAGGCTTTTGGTACTATGTGGCCTAATAATACACTCATGTTTAACAAGCTGCATCTTTACTGGGTACGTCTTTACACTATACATTTTTAAAGTAATTGTGACTGATTTGTTTTCATGGAAAAGCGCAAATAGGATTTTTTTTAAGTTGACTTTGAACTGAGTTGCAGCCCAGAAGGGATCCTTTGTCCTCCCTCATGCTCAATTATTAATAGAAGTACTTGTCAAATCTTTTTTCATACGTAAAAAAGTAACTTTTTTGGTACTCGTCAGAGCATTTTATAATACTAGTCATTTAATTTTTTTGATAAAAAAGATGGTTTTTTTATATCTTGAAAATCAGTAAAATTGGTGCCGTCAAGATTTAATTGTTGCATTAGAATAACAAGACAGTCATTGTCATATAAAATGCATAATATCCGGAAACTAAACCGAGCAGTCGAATGAAAAAACTACAGTGCGTTCACAACTTTATTGAAAGAACTGAAACTGAAAGCTTCCCAATAAAAACAAACATATTTTTCACGTAATTTATTTTATTTGACAAATTATGATACACACAACGATTTTTATATTCTTTTAAACTTGGAGGCAATGAATTAAAAAACTGCATCAGCAACATCAAGAAACAATGTTCAACTGGAGTTTTAAGGCACAAATTAGATTTTCTCAGCGTCCAGCAAACATACAAAAATGAAAAAAAAAAATCTAAAATAAGCTTTATCATGACGATAAAAATAAGACAAAAATGAAGTTAATCCTACAATGGGATCGTTAGCTATAATTTGTTAAATTTTTTGTCTTCATTTTTTTTCGTTAAAGGTTTGATAAAAAAAATGCAGTAACTACGATAATTTTTTGAATGCTATCATTTTATTTGTCTCGTCGAGTTCTGTCTTTTAACAAAAAATCACTGTCGTAGGTCATCTGGTTCGTTAGAAATTTCAAAAAGACGTTTGCATTTTCCATTTCATAAGCATATTATACTAAATGCTACCGCGTTTGCTATGATTTACTCATTAAGTAATATAAAGAGTTAATGAGTCTTTAAGTATTTATTAATTAAGTTAAAATAAAGAGTTATAAATATTAAACAATACGTGTTTGTTATTAGATCACACTAAGAAGTTGGAAGAAATTACAAGGGGAAATATTTAAATGATTATTTATTTAAAAATTTTTTTTAACAAATTCAGATAAAAGTTTTAAAATTTTGTGTGCTAAAAAATGGAGGATTTTAGGAAAAGAATTCATATGATTTTTTTAGATGCGTTCGTAATTATAAAAATAATTATCACCTATAGTCGTCGTTCAGATATAACAGAGCAAAAACTACCCACGCGGATCGCTTGAAATTTGAAATATATAATTATTCCATAATTTTGTTGAGTTAATGAAAATCGAATGTATAGTTTAATTAATTAACAATCAAAATAACAATTAATTAAAAATCAAAAGTAGTCTGTTACATTACGGTCAATGGAAAAAAATAATTTCATGAGAATTTAAATGATGTTAAACTGTTTCGAACACAATAAAATTCATATGTACCTAAGAAGCATCTACTAAAAAATACATTCTCAACAATCTGTTGTGCTAAGAATATGTTTTATTAATTTACAGGAACATAAATGTATTTCATTACACAATGATATAGAGGGGAAATACTGTTTTACTACTGTTCCACTGCGTTACTACTATTAAACTATTTCACATTTTATGAAATTGATATACGGTACTGAGGTTTACTGCAAATTACTTTTTGTACAATAGAAAGCAGATAATATTTACAAGGACACACAAAAGATTTCGGCCGATAATATATTTGATATACTGTATACTATTACACCAAAACTTGAATATTTTAAAATTTTTGTTATCGTACGAAAGCACCTCATTTGCTATGTTTGATGTGCAACTTCCAACTTGATTTATGCAGGAATCGGGTGAAAAGACGAAAATTCTCATTCCTGTATTCACTATCTTTACTTCTACATTAAAGATAAGAATGGGTGTTTTGATATTTTTTCTAAATCTCAGTTATAAGCTTCGCTTCATTTTTTTTTCTTTTGAAAAAAGAAATTTCTTAGAAATGACAATATAGAAAATGTAAACGGATAATAAATACTTTGCACCCCCTATTCTACAGAAAGCATGTTTCAGGAAATCTCAGAAATTCATGCTCATTTCATTCATTATCTTTTTTTCAAATAATGTAAAATAAAAAACCACAAACGATTTTCCACATAGACTATAATATAAAATCGAAATATTTTGAGCGTCTCTCTGGACGATCTACAAATGCTACAGTCAATCAGTGTAACTTTGGTCCAAGAGACAAAAAAAAAGATTAAATCTGCTACACCACTTAGGGTAACGGCAAAGTTTTAGTCTCAAAATAGAGATAGATATACTAGTGTGAATTTGGTAGCTCATTGGAAATAATTCGTGAATGTTCCACAATGACAAAATAGATTAAAATTTCGTAAAAGTGGAGCAAAATTACCCGACTGACTACAACATAGTTCATTTTCAATAAAGAATGTGGCATAGTAAATCTCAGTACCTTACATCAATTACATGTCAACGTGTCATTCGAAAGAGGTAAGTCATAGTCAATTGGCCATGAGCTATATCAAAGTCATAACTTTTTTTTTAAGTATGATGGAATGTTTTAGAGATTGCATTGGATGAAGCAAGGAATCATTTCAATGTTTTTTTTCCAATATTTATTGACATTTAAAACTCACACCAGACTGTTATTCATTTACGAATAAACAATCAGATTAAGCGACCTTGAAATTAAGGAACTTAAAAGATTGTAACAGGTATCAGTAATAAAATGACAATTAAATTAAAATACTTTCTTTTAATATAAGCCTGTTGAGATAAGCATAATTTTAAAATATGTTTACCAACCTTTACTTATACTTCAAATATCATCAGACAGTTGTTACCTTTTAAAATAACAACCAGTGTATCAAAAACCTTAACACACATTTTTTTTCAATATTATGGGTAAGTCAGTAGGCCATACCCTTTTCAAAACTAATATTTTCAGAATAAATATTGATAAATAAATAAATTTTACCATCAAAGAACTTTTTTGTAAGAAATCGGGTTTAACAAATGTTTTTATAATTTAAATACTATCAATCATTATAAAATTTTACAAGCATATAAGTGTAAAAAAAATGAAGATTTTGTAATATTTTCAAATAATATAAAGCATCCTAAAAATAAAATGGTGTTTGCCAGGGCTCATGGTAATAGCTCCTGATCTGCTAATTTAATGGTTTAAACAGTCGAATTTCTGTTTTTCACTGCTTTTTTTGTGCACTGCAATAAACGGAAAGAAATGTTTCGTTACTTCTGAAATATGCTACGATTAGTTAACCGCAATCAACAAATTTTAGGGGCAAAATATAGCACATATAGTTTTCTCGGTATTTATTTCTGAAGTTTATCTTTCATAAAATATTTCTCATTGGTATGACATTAACAGATGCTTCCTTAAACAAATCTTTTGAAAAAATCTTTTAACACATATTTCTCACACAAAATGTTTCTCTTCAATATGAATTAAAGCATACTTCTGAGAAAATTTCCAGTTGTATATCAAACAGAGAAAAGATTTCTGAACAGTATGAATTGACAGATGCTTGCGTAAATCTCCCTTTCGAGAGAATTTATTGATTCATTTCTCGCATACAAGGTTGTTGTTTTAAGTTATGCCTGGTTAGATTACTCTTTTTAGAAAATTTCTTGCTGCATATCTCACATACAAAAGGTTTCTCACCAGTATGTATTAACAGATGTTTGTTTAAATGGTCCTTTCGAGAGAATTTTTTATTGCATGTATCACATACAAACGGTTTTTCACCAGTATGAGATAACAGATGGCTGCTTAAATGGCCCTTTTGGAAGAATTTTTTGTTGCAAATATCACATACAAACGGTTTCTCACCAGTATGAGTTAACAGATGGCTGCTTAAATGTCCCTTTTCAGAGAATTTCTTGTTGCATACCTCACATACAAAACATTTTTCATCAGTGTGAATTAAAGTATGCCTGGTTAAATCACTGTTTTTTGAAAATTTCTTGCTGCATATCTCACACACAAATTTTTTACGGTCAGTATGAATTAAGATATGCCTGGTAAAATTACTGTTTTTAGAAAATTTCTTGCTGCATATCTCACACACAAATTTTTTCTCGCTAGTATGAATTAACAGATGTCTGCTTAAACTGCTCTTTCGAGAGAATTTCTTGTTGCATATCTCACATACAAACGGTTTCTCCCCAGTATGAATTAACAGATGCCTGCTTAAATCAAGCTTTTGAGAGAATTTCTTGTTGCATACCTCACACAAAAAAGACTTCTTTGGGATAAATTCTTGCATAACTCACAAATGGAATATTTTCCTGGTTTTGAGTTAGAAGCTGCTTTTTCAAAAAGCTCTGATAAAAAATATTTTGCTGCATTTGTTTCACACATTGAAGATATTTTAAGTGATGTTATGCGTTAAATTAATGATTTTATACATCTGCAATAAAATAAAATTGATTAATATCGTTTTTACGTTTTATTAAAAAACAAAGGCAAAAAATAAACTTATCACGAAAATTCAAAGTCAATGTAAAAAATAAATTGTAATAAAATTTCCACCATACTATTAAAAACTACAGTAGACTCATTAGCGGAATCAAAAGTGAGTCATCCAAAGAGTGATATCTTTCCAAACAGTATAAACATTAAATTATAAATAAAGCAAATAGCAACAATTTAAAAATTAATAATTTGTTATAAATAAAATAAAAAGTAAATTTATGGTGAAAATTGTACAACTTAATATATCTAAAGAAATTGTGGTACATTTTACAAAGAATGTAAAGAAAATAAATTATTTTTGTGGTGATCGAATTTTAATATGCAAATGAGTTTAGTAAGAAATTCTCTGAATATGCTGTCCAAGTGTAAAAGAAAGAAAATTCAAACATAAATAAATATTTAAAGTTTGATTTGGGCTACGCATTAACTTAAGAAGATTATTTTAAATATTTCTAACATTAAAAAATTTTAAAAATTAATAAACAATTTCGAGGCATAGTTCTTCAAAACTGTTTTTCTAAGCAAAAATGAAAGTCCGATTTCAAGTTGTATGTAATTAACTATTCTTTTCTAAAATCTAATTTAACTTTCTTAAATAAAAAAGTATAGTTATTCTAAAAATCAACTATTAGTGTTCCATATTAATAAAAAACTAGTTGGATGTGTCAATCTCAAAACTTTCTTCTATCTCATGCGTACATTTTAATAGTTCCAAAAAATATTTAATCATTTTAATGTTTTAATAATTTTAATTCACTACTATACGAACTTTGGTTTTCATCTTAAATTTTTGCTTCAATCAATTAATCGGAGTAAAAACGAATTTCCGTCTCTACACGAGCCGATGTACAATAGAATGATAGGCAGATTTTTTTTTAATTCATTGAGGACCTATTTGCCTTACCAAAAAATAATTATATACAACAATTTTAGTTCAGTTCTAGGACTACCTTCATACACTTTTGGGTGGTGCAATATTGAAAATGGCATAAATTTGGCTATTGCAGAGCCCCCTTCCGGCGGATTTTTTTCAAATTCAAGGAGGACCAACTAGCAATAGCCATACACTTACTCAAAAAATTTGGTTCAATTAGTTGTATAAATTCATATACTTTTCGTCGGTACAATATTGAAAATGGCACAAAAATCGCGATTGCAGCGTCCCCATCCGGTGGATTTTTTTTAATTCAGGGAGGATCAACTAGCCATAGCCATGCACAAAAAATTTGGTTCAATTCGTTGTATAAATTCATATACTTTTCGTCGGTACAATATTGAAAATGGCACAAAAATCGCGACTGCAGCGCCCCCCATCGGACGGATTTGTTTCAAATTCAGGAAGAACCAACTAGCCATAGTCATACACAAAAAATTTGATTCAATTCGATGCATAATTTCATATACTGGGTACAATATTGCAAATTACACAAAAATCGCGATTGCAGCGTCCCCTTCCGGCGGAATATTACAAAACTGAAAGAGGACCTGCTCGACACAGCCAGAAACATTCACAAAGAATTTGTTTCAATTCGATGCATAATTTCATATACTGGGTACAATATTGCAAATTACACAAAAATCGCGATTGCAGCGTCCCCTTCCGGCGGAATATTACAAAACTGAAAGAGGACCTGCTTGACACAGCCAGAAACATTCACAAAAAATTTGGTTCAATTCGATGCATAACTTAATATACTTTTCGTCGATACAATATTGAAAATGGCACAAAAATCTCGATTGCAGCGCCCCCATCGGGCGGATTTTTTTCAAATTCAAGAAGGACCAACTAGCCATAGTCATACACAAAAAATTTGGTTCAATTCGATGCATAATTTCATATACTGGGTACAATATTGCAAATTACACAAAAATCGCGATTGCAGCGTCCCCTTCCGGCGGAATATTTCAAAATTGAAGGTGGACCTGCTGGCCACAGCCAGAAACATTCACAAAAAATTTGGTTCATTTCTATGCATAACTTCATACACTTTTTGGTGGTAGAATGGCGACATACACGCAGAGATTTTGTAAAAACAGGTTTTTTGGAATCTCTGACCCCTAAAACGTGTAAATCCGTGGAAAAATTTTCGATTACAATAACTTTTTCTATTGAAGATAGAAGAAAGTAAAAAATATTACTTAAGTTATATTTTTTAAGAAATTAACAGAAATGTTTTGTCCCTCACTTTGAATCAAGTTTGTTACTTTATAATTATTTTAGTCAAAATAGGTTTCTAATTGTGCATAAAGTTAGCAGCAAATATTCAGTGATATAGTTAGACTATTCACGCAACTACTACTTACCACTTTTAAATCTTCAATTGTGAAGCAATGCAATAGTGGCAAGAATTGGCTTTCTTTAAAGCTGGTTTCTTTTTTCTTTTTAGAGTCTGTTACCATAAATTTTAAAATTAATATATATATATATATACTTTCGCATTTAAATAATGTTTACTAAATAGTTTTAGAAGGTATGTGCATTGTTATTTAAGTTGGAAATTATAGAAGCTAGCTCATTTTAAATAATTTTATTTGAAATATCAAGTCCATTTTGTCAAGTTTGTTAACCATGTGACCAGAAACGGAACTGACTCAAGATAACAGACTTGACACTGTTTGTAAACTATAGTTTAAAAGGGGATTTTTTTTGTGTATAAGAATGGCTTTGACAGTTGTAGAAATACAACGATGCAATTATGGAGAAAGATTGAAATACAACTGTGAAAAATAGAAACAAATTTAAAACACATATAAAGAAAGATAAATGATTCTGAATTAGGATAATTATGATAAGTGATATTCGTAATCGCTTATGACAAATCAATAGACAAAATAACTTAATCAGTTAAATTCATATTTATTTTGTATGCAAGTTATTAAAAGAACTTTATTTTTTATAGTAAATTTCTTTACAAATATATACATACACACACACACACACACACACACATATATATACATATCAATGAATTAGTGGTCAAATATCAGATATAAAAAAAAGCAAGTTGAATGTTGCTTGTGCAAGTAACAGTCCTCATTTATATAATAACTATGTTAATTGGAAAGTTAGAAGCAACTTTAATACAGTAGACTCCCTCAAATCCACACAGCCTGGGACCAGAGGCTTTGCAGATTTCTGGTCATTGCTTTGTTTGCATTCTTGAACAATAATTTGAATGTAATTAACAATGAAATCGAAACTATAATAAATGCTTACAATATAATAAAATATTAAAATAAGTAACAAACTAAACGCCCAATCCACAAAAAAATGGACATAAGGATGAAAATTTAAATTTCTTTAAATATGATTGAAATTTTGCACATTAACTGTTAAGAGTGTACTATTTCATATTTTATCAAAAAAGAATTACATTTTTGTCATTAACATATTTATTTTAATTAATAAAGTGACACTATGACTTTGTCAAATAGACTGCGGCAAAAATCTTTACATTTCATGGTCTCGTACAGCTGAACAAAAATTCTGAAAATCTCCAAACTTGGATATATATGATCTGACAGCTATTATTGAGAGTTTTTTTCTACAGAGAAGTGTTCACTAACCTTCATTACAAGAGGTAAGCATATTTAATTACTCTTAATTATTGTGTCACACCCGCAACAAAAAGTTACATTTATATCTCTACAGAAAAATATTTTTGATTTAAATTTATGAAACTTTATATTCAAAAATAGTTTATTAAGATACTTTGAATTACAGACACAAAATAAATTAATTAATATTTTAATCATAATTATTAAGCGTTTCGGGCGTGACATGTCCCTGTTGCGGGTGTGATATTTAATTAAAGTCACACCCGCAACGCCTTTTAAAATTGATTACAAATGTATATTTGAACAAATTATATGTAAATTTATAAAAGAATAATATACTAGAAAACATGTACTTGGCAGCTTTAACTATACCCTTTGATTTAATAGAAGGAATTCCAGTTAATAAATAAAAATTTGCATCATCTGAGCATGTGACACTGTGTGCAGTTGATTTATTCAGTTTGGATTGATAAAATTGTTGCTTTACTACAAGAAAATAATTTTATTAGTGATATATGATTAAGAAATTAATTTAAAAGGTAAGATTTTATAGAAATTAAAAAAACAAAATTACGAAACAATATTCTAGCAATTTTCTTTAAATTTGTTAATTTTGTTTTGTTTTTTATATACATTTTTTAAATTTTGTTATTTGATAGTATTTATCTAATATATATATTTTTAGTTTTTTAAAATAAGTAAATCAATATTAGGGGAAGATTTTTTCTTTTCTTTTAATTCAAATTAAATAAAAAGTATAAGTAAGAATAATAGAAACTGTTAAAATGTTTATTAAGTTAGCATAAAATGTATATAGTCAGTTTGAAATTAACCATAATTTAACATAATTAACTTTATGTAAGATTAGAAATTTCAAGGGATAAATATTAAAAATTTGTTAAGCTTGTATTTTTGGACTGGATTTTTGCTATATTTATTTAGTTTACACATTAATTTCTTCTCTTTTGCAGAGAATGAAGAGTATAGAAAGATCACGATATCATCGAAAAAAGATTAAGGAAACCCCTTTTAAATATGAAGGATATCTACAACAAGAGAAAGAAAGAGACAAAGCAAGGAGAGAAAAGAAGAGACTATTTTAAAAAATCATGGTAAAGGATGGCAATCCTTTTGCATTTCATTTCATGGTAAAGAAGTTGTCGAGGGGGTTGGTGCAGTTGCCAAGAAAATAGTAACATTAGCAACACCCTGCAACTATAAATTCAGCTTCAGATTTTGCCATGTGTGCAGAAAAAATCCTCAAAAATATAAAAGAACTTTGCTGAATGTGAAATTGTGAAAATGCTTCATGAATGCTGGCACCAAGCACAATCGGAGCTCAACATTCAACCGATACATCATGTTGTTTTTATTGACGTAGGAACAATTAATGTAGCAATAACTTCAGAAAGTGATCACAAGAGAATTTGTTTGGTACCATATTTTGTCAAAAATATAATATCCTTGATAAGAGTGCAGTTGGAGATTTTGTAGAAGTTGTTTTGTTCTCCACATTTTAAAAAAAAGTGAAAACATTGATGGACAAATAAGACAAATGAATGGGGATGTTATAGAATAAGAGTATCTGAATAAAAAACAAGAAAATGTGTATATTTGGCTCAGTCAGTTAGATGTATCCATACTTTGACAAGGATATAATATCCAACGATGAATGTGCAGTTGGAGATTTTGTAGAAGTCATTTTGTTCTCGACATTAAAAAAGTGAAAACTTTGATGGACAAATAAGACAAATGGATGGTGACGATATAGAATTAGAATGCTTGAAAAAAATGTAAGGAAAAGTACATATTTGGCCCAATCAGTCAGATGTATCCTAGGAAAAAAAAGAGCATTTTTGTAAAAAAAGCTACCACCACCAGAAATTATAAATTCAAGATTGGAAATGAAATTTGTTTGATATTTTCCTCTCTAGATATTATAATTGTAATATTGATTAATTCTTTAATTAAAAAAATCTGCCTTGAAAATATTTGTGTATGTCATTATTTTATTGGCTATACAAGTCACACCCGCAACAAGGCGTCACACCCGCAACGAAAATTTTGAATATTTTCCACAAAAGCAAGAATTGAGTAAGTAATTTAATTTTTTCATAGAATAATTATTTAAGTATTACTGTCTAATATATAAAAATATCAATTCACTCAGTTGTCATAATTCACAGAGTTTTGCGTTTTTGCACTGAAAGATGAAAATGCATGTCCTTTTTATGTCACACCCGCAACAGGTGGAAATAATTTTTTTTAAATAAGTAAATGATACATTGGACAATTTTCAGATTTGGATAAATGTATGTGTAAGTGGTCTACATTGAAATTCATACAAATTGAAATCAATGCTCAAAAATATTTTTGCTGGTGACTAAATTAAGTTGTGTAAATGTCACACCCGCAACTTTGGATTGGGCGATTGCAAAGAATAAAATTTGCACGCACAAAACATAGACTATTTACTTAAATTCCAAAGAAATATTTACGCAAATTCCAAAGTTGTTATTATTCATAATTTTTTTAATCATATTTTTCGAAAACAGAAACACTCAAATTTATTTTTTTGTTGACCAAATCTACAAAATTTAATTGGATTTTTTAAATTCTATTTATTTTTAAAAATGATTGTATACGCTGGACTTTTGATTTTTATCTAGCAAAGCTTCAATCTGCCGCTTTTTTTCTAACTAAAAAAAATTTAAATATATATCTTCAGAATCAGAAAATTTACTTTATAAGTCACCTCTACTTTTTTATTATATTTTTGTTATTATTTATTATTTTTTTATATTTATTATTATTATTATTATTATTATTATTTATTTATTTATTTTATTTAGTAAATATCTTTTCTAGTTCAAAGTATGTTTATTTCACTTCAAAATCAACCAGAGGTTAGTCGCTATGCAAAGGTTTCTTATAAAAGTGCACTGTCGAACATTAACATAGCTAGATTGTGTTTAATTGCCATTATACATAAGAAAAATCTGTCGACTTGTAAATAATTACAGAGTTTTTTGAAACTTCTACCAGTATATTTTCATTTCAGTATGAAAATGCACGGAATTTTGAATATGTATTGCACTTAAATGCAGCAGTAAATTATGAGCAACAATTTTAATATCAATCATTAAATGTGAAGTAAGTAGATTAACCTGATTTTTATGAAATTTAAAAATATTCTTTTGAATTCATTTTTTAATTTATTTTTGGTATATTATAAAAAATTCCACTCTAGTGATTTTTATAATAAGGTACCTGTGCCTAATATGGACACCCAAAGGAAAATTTAGTTTTTTCGCCTTTATGTACACCTGATAGGACTCCAAAAATATATGACCATGATCCCTGGACTATTGACTATCATTATTTAAATTAGCGACCTTGTAACTATTATGGTTTAATTTAAATTATAAAAACAAAAAATGTTTCCAAATGTCCATATAAGGAACCACTAGTCCCTATTAAGAACAGGTGGCTAATTATTGACCTACTGCACAGGATGTGTGGAAGAGCCTCTCTTCTATAGAATTTTAGAGGAGAGGGGATAAAAAAATGTATTTTAAAGAATTGTGGGGGAGGGCAGGGCACAGTAAATAACTTCAGAACATGCTCTTTAGAACGGGGGGGGGTGGTCATTTTCGGCTCGACTCGCTTCGAAGACCGACAAAGCACCTCAGTTACTACAAAATATTTTGAAATAATGTAGTTGGTTTTGCTTATCTTTCTATTTTTGTGAATCTGAAGATTCCCCAACTGTACTTCCAATGTGGACATAAGGTGTCCATAATGAGAATCGGGAGTATTTTTATTAAATCTTGTAATAAATAAATAAAGGAAACAATTTAAGCAATATATGTAATACCAATCGAAAATAAGTTTTAAAAGCTTTCTAAAACACCCTGCTTTTCAATGTTTAAAGTAATTTTACAATATCTAATAAGAATTTAAACTTACCTGCTATTACTATCAGCTCACCACAAAACAACAAGTTTCCTTCTAAATGGCGAACAGGGCGCTTTTTTGTGCTTTGCTGGCTTAATTATCTTTTCAACTGCTTTTCTTCACGGACATGTAGAGCGATCTCTTTATAAAAAGTTTACTTTTAAAAATATTAGGGTTGTCCATATTAAGAGCACTGTCCATATTGGGTTCAAGTACCTTAGTACCTGACAGTTTTTAAAATGAAACGGATTTTCTTTTAATTCTTGAAAATTAATGTGTCAAAGTAATAATTTCAAATTAAAAACGCTAATATTATCAAATAACATGATGATATTATAAAATTTGCATTGAGATTGAAGTTTACTCCGGTGTTTTGTAATTTCAAATTAATACTTCACGTACTTGTCCATTGGTAATATTTAACAATTCCCATTTATAATTTGTGAAAATGATAAAAATTTTTAACAGTTCAAAATTATCAATTAAAACTTTAAAAAGAAAGTCTTCAAATTTCTGTAATAAGAAAGTTACAATCTATAGATATGTTTATCTATAGATCTGTATGCAAATTTTGATGATATTTTTTAGTCTCACGATGATTAACCACAAGAATATGTGTTAATTAGTACCATAAGTTTTTAAGCACATAAACAGCTGGCTACATATAATAGTTTCTAGGAATCGTATACTTGTGTTTATAGTATTTTCAAATTTCTTTAACTGATCTTTGAAACACCTTTTCTTCCATTTTGTAGTAATTTCGACTCACGTGATATCTAATTTTAAAAATACAATTATTTTTTAATAATCAAATTAATTTTCTTCAACAGGCTGGTTGAAAGCCTCATGTTTTTCATTTAAGAAATATAAATTTCAGTTATTATAGTTTATCTTTCCGATATTTGGCCAGACATTTTATGAGTTTTCTTTATACTATGTCCCGTCACATCCCTTAATGTTTCATTCTTTTCAAATTCTAACAAATATAAAACTCCAGTTTTCCTTTTAATATAATAGTTTTAAATCCCCTTTCAAAAAAATCTGCGACGTTCACCTTCAGTTAACCATATTTATTAATACTGGTAGAGAGCATTAAAAAAAATCCTGTATATATGTGAATATGCCAGCAAGATTTATGTATATGTATATAAAGGGAAAAATAAAGAATCAAGCTGGATTCACCAACAATGATTCATTTAGTAGTCTAACTAAGAAAAATATTTAAACTTAAATCCACCATCAATATTCGACTCAAAATACATTTTGTGCGAAGCACAAAAGTGGTAATTTGTGTCACATTCTAAGAAACTAATTTAAAACATTTCAATTTTGTATTTTTATTTTTTGGAAATTTTAACTTTTCCTAATTATCAACACATTTTGTTAAATTTAAAATACATTATCTTTTATTTAATAAATACAGCATATATAAAATAAAGCATTCATTCTGACATAAAACTCATGTATATATCAAACGTAAAATACCGTAAAATTTTTATGAATCCTTAATTTTTTAGACTTAAGATCCGCTCTTTTGTATATTCCGATTGTTTAACATTGTATCCGTAATTTCTTGGAGCTAAAATTTAAAATTCAGTTGCATCTGTGTCTACTTCATATAACAGTGTTGCTGGATGACTCGGATTTTTATTTTTATTTATTATTTTATTCAGAATGCTATTATACTCTGAAGAGAAATATTTAACTTATTTAATGAGAAAATAAATAAGATAAGTGTAGAATAAATAAGATATAAAGAATATAAAGAATATAAAGAAGAATAAATAAGATAAGTATTACTATCTTTACTGATATACATCTGTTTCTGTTGTTTGCCGTTTTTAAGACCGTGGCTTATTTTCCGCATATGCGTTCCAACAACTAAATTAATCGTAGGTAAAATACGAACGCTTGGCGGGCCACAGAGAAGAGGCCGGCGGGCCAGTTCTGGCCCGCGAGCCACGTGTTTCACATGCCTGGTTTAGACGAACAGACGGGCATTAAATAGTTTAATAGTTTATTAATTACGAGAAATTTATAGAAATTAGCCCAGTTGTATAACTTTTTTTTATTGCAATTTTTATTAAAAACCCTTAACTCTTATAACAAACAAAAGAATTTCGCGTTTAAGTATGGGTTTTGGCATAATGCCAAGCAAATCTTCCGTGGAATTTATGGGTTGTATGTTTATTGTATGTATTTGGCCGTACGTTTTACGAAAATCAAAGCCGGCCAAATCAATGCTTTCATTTTGAAGTCTGCTTCAATGGAAATTATTATTATTATTATTCTTTTTTGAAAAAAATATTCAGTCAATTCTTCCAAAATTTTGAATACTTTTAAATCATGTTTAGATAAAGAACCAAAAATTTTTTTGAGTGAAAATACTCCAAAATCGGCGATATATAAAATATTAATGTTCACAATCGCTTATATATCTTTATCCAATCAACCACTTAACCGACTTTGTCTATCTTTTCCAGATAGTTAGATAAAATTCAGACATACATTTTTTTTAAAAGCAAGTCGATATTGCAAACATTTTGGGAAATATAAAATAGATACTGTAACATTTTTAAGAAAAACGAAGTTTCGAAAAAAAAAAAAGATTTAAAAATCGAAATAATAATAATAAAATAAAATTACACTGTCATTATCAGAAAAGAATGAGGATTCAGAATCCATCATTGTTTTTGTTAGAGTTTCATAGAACTGCCAGGACTGGAATTTAAAAATGCATTTCGAAAAAATTGTGAAAAAAACGTTGAAAATCGAAATTTCACAAAAAGATCGAAAAAAATCACAATTAAAAAAAAAAAATAGACGGTTAGTGCAACAAAAGAAAGAACTATCCGAAAATCTCATTCTTTTGCTGCTGGTGTGTTTATAACTGCACCGATGGCAATTTAAAAACGAGAAAACAGAGGGAGAAATTTTCTCTCTCAGTCGATCTCTTTCGGATCGCCATTTCCGCCCAAACTGCAAACATGCAGGGGCAAATCAATTAAAATTTTAACGTGTTTGATTAGTTTTTGATTAATAATTAACGAACTAATTGGAATTTCGGGATGTGAATGGCAACTCTTGATCCCTGGATTTTTTTCCTTCAATTCAAAACAAACGCGACTTTTCTCCGTTTCCGGGTACGGAAGAGATAGCGTCACATACATACATACAACATACGGTCGAATTTTAATAGTATAGATAATACATAGCAGTAAAATGTAACTAATGGAAATGTGTTTCAGTGATTTAAATTTATTTTGTATTATAGTATTCATATATATTTATTTTATACATATATGATTGTTAATATTTGAATTTAGTTCAATTAATAATTATAATGAATATTTATGAATAATAAGTAATTTATTGTTTCAAAAAGTGAACAGATTGGCTGCAAAATTTTAGTATGTTCATTTTATTCCTTTTTTTTAAATGTAAATACTTATGTAATTAATTTCTTTTTTAGGTATATATTCTTGCTCTATTATTTAGCATTTTAAGGCAATTCCACAGATGAAATTATGAAATTTACTCAGTTAGTCTTAAAAATGTCATTAAATGAGGACTAATGATACTAGTGCTCACAAGCTTGGATAAATAATAAATAGTTATAGCGCAATTTTAATTATCTATAAATAAAGACATTTATCTAAAATTGTAAATATATGCATAATTGCATTGTAAAATACTTTTCGATTATATCCTAATACCTAACGCGAATTGCTCCTCTTCAGTGTAAGTATTCAATCATTAATTGTTTTTAAAGTATGTACTCCAAGTTTATTGAGTTAATTAATTGCTGTTACAATTTATGCTTTTTTGTTCCCCATGTAGTTCAAGAATTAATAAATTTCTCATCTTATTAATATTATCCTTAGTGTTATATAAAAGATTGGAAACACACGTAAATTATCCTGAAGCGAGAAAAAAAACAGGTAAGAAATTTACTAGTTTGTAAATAATTCGAAATCTACTAGAGTTTTTATTAAAACGGTTTTCATCTGCTTTGTACGCCGGGTAGTATAATGTATCTCGATGTAATCCAAAAATAACAATAATAATACTTTTATGGATTTAAAATTGCATATAATTGGTTTAATTTCACTTGAAACTAATGTTTAACAAAAAAGCTGGAGTCAGAGTCGGCTTTTTTTTTTTAGCGACTCGGACTCCGCTGCGCTGGTTACAGTAAATATTTAGAATTCTTGTGTATGGCAAGTTGCAAAAAAAAGTTGGTGGTCCGACAGGTATCGGAGGCGGAGTGTAGAGTTTGCAGATCACCTTTTTGGGAGCTGATATCAAAGCTGAATTTATAACGCAGCGAAGACACGCCCATGTTAAAGGATGGCGCAAAGTTGCACCTCTAGTGGTCATGTTGAAAATTAAATTCGTTTATTTCGCAGTATCATAACAGCAATGATACACTCTAAATAAAAAGGAGTGAATAGTCACTCCAGAATAGTGAATACTCACTCTATCGCAGACTCAAAATATGCCGAACCTCTTTAGAGTGACTATTCACTTTAGGCAAAAGTGGAATCATTGACTCTTTGAAAGAGTGAATACTCACTCCTAGGAAGTGAATATTCACTCTACACAGGGGTCAATAATCACTATTTCTGAGGAGTGACTATTCACTTTTCCTAAAGGAGTGCGTTTTTTCACTCCTAGTAGGAGTGAGTAGTCACTTTTTCATAGGAGTGAATGCTCTTTTATTTATTTATTTATTTATTTTTTGCAATGAATTCCTTTTTCTATTGCTATTATAGGCATTTTAAAAGAATCGTGTCTTTTAGAACATACAATGAAAATAAATACAAACGTGGTAAAGATTGGAATAAAATACTTTATTGACAATATTTATTTAATTCAAAGTATGTAACATTAATTGAACTTTTTAAGGGAAAACGTAATTAAAGTTACACATGAATTAGATTATTGACAGAAATAAACTATTTTATTCCAATCTTTCTCCTTGTGGTTGCTTTCATTGGTAGTCCCATAAATATATGATAGTTTTAAAATGCCCATAAGCACAAGTTATTAAACAGTTTTAAAATAATAAACATATATTTTTTTTCAGATATACCCATTAAGTTTTACATAATAAATCCATAATGCACGTTATCTATGTTTTTTTTATGTATAATTAAAATCTTATTTCTGAAAAATATATATTAATACAAGCCGTATTTATAAAATGACATGGTAAGTCATATTTAATTTCAATTTTTTATTTCCGTATATAGAGTAGATGTGCATGTAGTACCTGCCGGCGAAGACACTCACGAGCTAATGCTAATCCTATGGGGAGAGATTTTTCTAATATCTCGTTTGCATTTGGGCATTTTATTTATTTATTTTACATTGAATAGCTGAGGTTCGTCTCTATATCGCATCTTTTTTACTTTTTCGATTTCGGTCTCAGACATTTTTATAAAGTTTCTTTTACTTTCAAAACCGGTACCAAAAATGAAAGTGTTATTTAAAAAAATATCTGCAGACAAAATTGAAAAAAGTAAAAATAAACAAATATTTAAGAGAAAATGTGTTTTTGACGACATCTGTAACTTAAGTGTTTTTATTTAAATGGTGAACGATTAAGCCCTATAAGCCCCTCTTTGACTGTGCCCTTAAACATTTTTTTCGGCTTCATGAGCGGTTTGATTGCCAGATTATAAAATTGGCAAAACATCGTTAGATTCATTTTTAAAAAATAATAATAAAATGAAGAAGATATTGAAATTTTATAAGTCACATTAATATAACTTAAAAACAACTATTTATAAAAATTTTAGTGTCATTACATTTTGCTAAGTGCAATTTAAAAATTAAAATTGATTACTTAAGTTTTTAATTAAATCAAAATATTTTATGCACTATAAACATTACCGTAATAGATTTTTTAACAGTGCCTATATGAGGTGTACGTTACTGGAAAATCACTACTTAAGTATTCCAGTAATGGACACTCCTCTCAAAACCTTAAAAATTAATGAAATTTTATAAACGATATTAAATACATAAAAAATTCAAAGCTTTCTTCAACTACAAAAACAAAAAATTGGAAATTTTGCAATAAAATAAGGAATACATAAATTTATTAAATGAAGCCAGCTCTTAGTATGATTTTCAATGAAAAACAGTGAAACTTAAAAACATTATTTTATGCTTCCTGATTGGTTTAATTAAGAGTGTCAACAAAAGTGCTAAATTATAAAATATGCAAGGGCGAGTTACAAAAAAAAAAAAAAAAAAAAAAAAAAAAGGCTAAATTTTTATTAGTTATTATTATTTTTTTTTATAAACCAAAAACATTCAGGTGTGTACATTACTGTTACATCTACCCTATAGTATTCTATAAATGTGAGTTAAAGTTTTATAAAAGTATACTCATGTACGAAAAAGAAAAATAAAGAAAATATAAAATACAAGAAATGACTACATATGTATTATTCTTACTATTCGAAAAACAATTTTAATGAGTTATTTATCTCTAATAAATAAATTTCATCTAATATAAGTCATATTGCAAACTTTTAAAATTACTATAGCCGTTCATTTATAAACATCAAGGATAAAACACAAATCTTTGCGTCAGCGATTTTTTTCCCTCCACGCACATAAAGATAGCAGAAACAGACAGCTTCCTGTTAAAATAAAACGTTAACTCAACATTCTAGAAGTTACATTCGGAAAATAAAAAGTTGAAATTAAAATTGACTTACCGGTTTTTTTATCCCTTGTTTGATGAATAATAATCCTTTGTTTGATAAATAAGATATGTGCAGTGCAACATCTTCGTCACTGAGTATTAATGGAGTATTATTGCTTTTTACTGAATTATTTGTTCTCTATTTTGACTCCAGATCAAGAAACTTAATCTATGTGGATTATTTTGAATCATAAGATATCGTTGTATATCATTCAAAGATCGAAATTTAAACTACTTTTCAGTATTAATAATACAAATTAAAGATCCACATTTGTAGACCGAGGAAACGAAAGTGAGACACATAACGGACACGATAAAATGGCGGAAACATTTTTATCATCACAACTGAGAAGACGATTTCTGATTGGCTGATGCGTAATACATATCTAAGTCACTTTCTAAGAGTGACCGTTGACTCTATCGAAGGAGTGACACTCATTTTTGAAAACGAGTGCATTTTAATGGCAAATAAGCGTAATTTTATAGGTTGTATTATAAAATGTAATTTTTGAAAAGTAAGAATTGACATATTTTGGTACTTTTCATTGTTTTACTCCATATATTGGTTCAAAGTTGAGCGGGGATTTTTTTCAAGCGTATAATGCCGGGCTTTCACTCTCGTTGACGGAGTGAGATTTTTCACTCTCGACCATGGAGTGAGATATTTCACTCTCGAGAACGGAGTGAGATATTTCACTTTTTTTTAGGGAGTCGGAAATTCCACTCTTTAAAGAGTGTATTTGTATAAAGTTCACTCTAAAAAGAGTGAAAATGCAAATCACTTCTACAAAAAGTGAGCTTTTCACTCCTCCCAGTTTTAGAGTGTAATGAGAACTTTTCAATCACGTCATTAAACAAACGCAGAGATTAATAAAATACTAACAATTTTAAGAAAAAATCTCACTGTGTAATGTTTTTTTCATATTTAATATTATTTAATCTTTGTTTTCTTATAATTTGTAATGGCGTGAAGAATACTAATATTATTGTAAAGATATTCATACGTTTCACGCCTTTTTCAACTATAAATACTAAACAAAAAATAAGTAAGATTAATCATTAAAAAAAACGAAAAAATACATAATCAGTTTGGTTTTCATCAATAATTAAAATATTTCATCAGGCTACGAATTGGTTTAATAACAAAAATTGAAAACTTCTTATTGTCGTTACGGTTATATTATCGCGAAATAAACGAAAAGTTGAAAAGTTAGTTTTCCTTAAACATTAAATTTCTTACTGCAAGAGTAAGAAGTTTTCGTTTTATAAAGGTAAATAACACGTTTAATTATAAAAAAGAAGTACTTAGCAAAAAGTTATATTTTTTAAGTAAACAGTAATTTAGGAGGCGTTTTTCCTTAAAAAATTACTTTTTTCGATTTTTCACAATTTATTTAATGAAAAACTCACTTTTTCTGAATAATATAGATAACTTAAAAAAATTAAACTCAATAAACGAAAATTTTCCCGATACTTTATGTTTAATTATTAATAAATTAAAAAGTTTCAACTTTTTTTTTTGTACTATTTTGTTATCCCGTCTACCGATTTCGCCAAATTATACAAATGGCCAAACTAACAGCCAAATTATACATATTAATTACAACGTAATTTTTATTTTAAATAATAAAAAACAAATAATTAGTAGAATATCAATAAAAATACAAATAAAAATCACTTAATGACGTTTTAAACACGTGTATCGTATTTTACGTCATTGAATTGACATTCACCATCATCCATTATTGGCATTTAATCTTATAATTTAGCGATAGTATCGACGGGATAACAGAGAGTACCTTTTTTTAATACAGAAAATAAATATACAAATTAAATTAGATAAAAGTATATTCCTGTTAATGAACTCACTAAATATTGTTTATGATGTTTCTAAATTCATTGTTATCTTATTATTATTATTATTATTATTATTATTATTATTATTATTATTATTATTATTATTATTATTATTATTATTAATTTCCAATGTCAGTTAACTAGCTGATAAGTGTGATCATTTGAATGTCAACAAATGCACTCCTGTTTCCCCGCACAGGCCACCTCGTTTTCCCTTTTTCCAGGTTTGTTCGAAGTTTTTTGGTTGCTAGAACCAGCGCCGTGCGAAAGGGGTCGAAGGGGGCAGTCGCCTCGGGCGCGGAAATTTAGTGGGCGCGGAAATTTAGTGGGCGCCAAATTTTTACTACCAACGTCATTTTTAGCCTCTAACAAGAAAAAATTCGGGTAAGTGGTGCCAAATTGAGACTTTGCCCGGGGCGCAATTTTCTCTTCGCTCGCCCCTGACTAGAAAATTTTATTTCATACAGATTAACGTTACAGCGTTATATTAGAGTTATGTATTTTCATACATACATACCGCTCACCCACAAGAAAAGTTACACATCTTGCAAAAGTTCCTTTTGCGTTTTATTTCACTTACAAGTCTATCATAGATGCATCTTGCTACACCAGCTGTCTCATAATTGCATATATCAGGAAAACCACTTTATTACACTATATGCACATTTGTGACCACAGTAGTGTCATAGATGATGTAGGGAGGTAAAATTACCCAAACCTCTAAATCTCAATCTATGTCTTTATTCATAATTGTTTTGTGAACATTTTTACTGGTGCCTGCAGAAGAAAGTGCTATAATTTCATGACACAGTAAAATCATGAATTTTTTTATTTGAGTCTCATGTGAGATTCATTTTTGTCGAGATGTGTCCTTTTTATTCCGGGTGCAGCGTTCTCAGATGAATTTTAGTTTTTTCCCTGGACGATCAAAGTAAAATTCCCAAAATTTCTCTAAATTCTCAAGTTACGTGACTTGAATGAAAATATTGTGTTTTGACTGGCTGGCGATAAACATGTGAAAAGAAATAGCAGATGCCGACAACATAAGTGACTTTGTTCACATAAATGTTTCCAAATTTATGGGTAAAAATACAGAAAAAGAAAAAAGGTAAGGCTTACTAAGAGAAGATTGAATAGCTCCACCTTAAATAAAATCGCTTTTTCCTTTTATAGTATTTTTTATAAGTATTTGTAAATATTTTAGTGTGATATCCAGCACACAACTTGAGTTTAAAGAAATATATATGATATAATCATTCATAAGGAATATTTAACGCACACAAACATGTGTACCTTTTTTTAATCAAATAAAAAGAAAAAGAATAGTAAAATAAAAAAATATATTGTTTCGTATTTTTAAAGCATATTTTAAATTCATGTAATACGTTGCAATGATTTTTAAGAAAAGAGGCTTTTTGCATTATTCAAAAATTAGACATTTTTCTCAAACAATATTAATATAATTTACATTTGCATTAAAATTGTATTGTGAAGACGATGCTCGTCTACTTTATATAGTTAGATTTTGTGCTTTGATTCTAAATGACGATGGGCGGAGTTTAAATATAAACTAGTTGGATGTGTCAATCCCAAAACTTTCTTCTATCTCATAAGTACATTTTTATATTTAAAAAAAAAGTGGTGACCCCAAAGTTACCCACTATCGAATTTCCTCGAACATTTGACCTAGCCTAACGAGATTCTGGTATACGAAAAGCCTAAAACGCAAAATTTAATTAATATTCTGAGAAAATGAGCTTAGTATTGCCTCATGTTGGGTAATTTATACTAAAAACTAATAAGCATCTATTTATGTCAAGACCTAACAGAATCTGAAATTTGATGGAACTTCGTCCATTAGTTCTTGAGATATAGTTATAACAAAAAAATTGCAAAACGTAGCACAGCAACACCATATCTTGGACAATTTATGCCAAAACGTATAAAAGCGTCTAATTATGTTATGGTGTAAAAGAATCTGAAGTTTGATGAAATTCTGTGCATTAGTTCTTGAGGTATAGTTAGTTTTAAAAAAAACCGTGTAAAATATAGCACAGCAGCACCATCAGTTGAAGGATTTATAACAAAACGTAATCATCGTGTAATTATGTTATATGTCATTTTGTAACAAAATCTGAAGTTTAATGAAATTCTGTGCGTTGGTTGTTGAGATACAGCTATCGGAAAAATTGTGCAAAATGCAGCAATGCTGCACTACCTGTTGCAAGGTTAATACCAAAATGTAATCAGCGTCTAATTATGTTATATATTCTAGTGTAAAAGAAACTAAAATTTGATGAAGTTCTCTGCATTAGTTCTTGAGATATAGCCATCGCAAAAATCGTGCAAAATGTAGCATAGCAGCGCCACCTATAGGGCAGTTCACACCAAAACCTTATCAGCGGCTATGTGTCTCAAAGTATCGTGGAGTCTGAAGTTTGGTGAAATTCTGTGCATTAGTTCTTGAGGTATAGCTATCATGAAAATCAAGAAAAACGTGGCATAGCAGCGCCACCTGCTGGCCAATTTACACCAAAACTTAATCAGCGTCTATGTATATCAAGGGGTCACAGAATCTGAAGTTTGGCGAAATTCTGTGCATTAGTTCTTGCTATATAGCAATCTTGAAAATCATGAAAAACGTAGTATAGCAGCGCCACCTGCAGGCCAATTTTCACCAAAAACCAATAGGCACTAAATCATATCAAGGTCTAACTGAATATAAAATTTTATTAAATTTCGAGCATTAGTTCTTGAGATAGAGCGCCCACAATTTTTTTGTCACATACAGACAGACAGACTCACAGACAGACATTTTCTAAAAATAGTCAAAACGTATTCAGGACCTTCTAAAACGTATAAATCCGTCGAAAAACGGAAGTCGAAAATTTTCATGAATCCAATACTTTCTTCTTGTAAAGATAGAAGAAAGTAAAAATGATTGGGGAATGTGCTGGATAAATAATATAATTTATAAAATTTATTTAAGAAAGTTTTTTTTTTAAATTCTAGAGATATTTAAAATCTTTATTTATATGAAAAGAAAACTATAAATGAGAAAATATGCACGAAATTGCTCATAAATTCTACATTATTCTACAAATGAAAAATGAAGGGGTGCATAGAATTTATTTACAATAAAAAAATACAAACATTTTGATCGTGTATTTTTTCTTCTAAATAATTCAGTTGGCCGTTCACCTCATCTTCTTTTTAGGTCGTTCGTAATTATATAAAGAAGTATCACCCTAAAATCACCATTCAGTTCGTCCGTCCGTTCGTTTCTCCGTCCGCATATAACAACTTTAAATACTACCCAAGCGAATCGTTTGAAATTAAAAATATATTGTTGTAGCATAATTTTATCGAGACATACAAGATTTTATGAAAATCGGATGCATATTTCAATTACATGGACAATTAAAAATATTCATGTTATAAATTACATAACGGTCAAAGGGAAAAAATAGGTTCAAGTGCATTTTGATGATGCTACGCTTTTTCAAACATAATAAAATTAAAATGCATCTATGAAATATATTCTAAATTCTGTACAATATGTGATGAAAAGAATATTTTTTATTAGTTTATAGGGATAAGCAAAAGTATTCCATTACATAATGTATGGGAGGAAACATTGTTTGGGTCGTGCTTTAATTATATTAAACTATTTCCCATTTTATGAAAATGATACACGTTTCTGAGGTTTACTATAACTTACTTCCTGAATAATAGAAAGCAGATAATACTTATAGGAACACACAAATACGGTAGTATACGGTATCCGAAGTACTGTATACAATTACATCAAGATCTAAGTATTTTTAAAACTTCATTATAGTACAAATGCATCTCATTTGCTGCGTGCAATTTCCGAATTGTTTTCATTGTGAACTTCAAAAGCTTTTCATATAAAGGATAGATTTCTTATGATCATAGATACTGTATGAGATAGGTAAATTATTTCTGTTTAAAGATACTCATAATAAAAATCTTAACTTTTTTAAAAGTTTTTATCATTTAAAAAGTGTCATCCCTGTATATTTATTCAGTTTTTTTTCCTTTTTGTTGCCCCCCCCCCCAAAAAAAAAACAGGATTCCTTTTTTTTAAATATGCAATTGTTCTTGAAAGAAATATTTATGTTTTTTTTATATATTCATTTTATTACAGAATTTGTTTTGTCAATTTTCAAAACACCTCTTTCTTTTTCAAAAAATAAACAGAAAAAAATTTTTACACTACTAATCAAGTCAGACCTTCTCCCACTTGTTTGACTGGGCGTAAATAATCATTCACCGTGACTCGACATGCCAAAGGTCAAGCTCTTCTTCTCGGGGTTTGATAAATGGATGGGGGGGGGGTAGAAGAAATTTTCCAACATTTATCAAATATCTGGAGTTTAAATAAAACAACGCGAAATGTTTTTGTTTGTATGAATAGATGAGAACATACACTTTCTTATGCACTTTTCAAAATTTCAAAACTCGAAGTTTTGAATTTATATAATTTTTTTCACATTTCACTTACTTCTTAAGATTTTAGATAATTATAAAGTACGTATTTATTTTAAAATCCTTTTGTCAGTTAAAAACAGGAGAAAGAATACTTTAGGAAGAACACAGAGAAAAAATTAGTTCAAAATATTAATTTTTGGACGAGTTATTTGATAAATACGAACGCATTTCACGGCCATTCGCCTAACATGAGCGAGAGAAATCTCAAACCTGGGCCCTTAACCCTTTCCGGCTCGGGATAATTCTGTTAGTAAAATAAGAAATTATCGACAGTCACCGGAATTTACAAACGACTTTTTTAGAAATTAAGAATTCCATGATTTAAACTTTAATTGCAAAAGGAAAATTTAAATAAAATATTTTTGGTGTTGTTTGCAAGTTTGCAATTAAAATTAGGTATCCCATGCTGGGCAAAGTATGTCGGAAAAGATTAAGAACAGATAGTAGATTTTCACGTGACTTAAAACATTCAAACATTTTTTTCTGATTCTGTTACGAATTCATCTATAACAACTTTGCTATAGACAAATTTAATTGCTACATGTCCATTTTTATTTTTATTTTTAAGCTATAAAACGGAGCCGAATCTCCTTTTTCCATTTCTTGGACGAATTCATAATTTTCTTTCATAAATCAATCGTTAACAGCACCTCTTTGCGTCTATATTTTTATAAATAGATGCCATGTTTTATAAAGTGTTCACAAACTTAAGTTTCATAAGATTTCTGCATTTAATAAAAAAATCAATTTATCGGAGATTATATTTACGATTGTATTTTAATTCGGGCACTTGAAGCAACGTGGTCAGGGTAGTTCCACCAATCAGAAGTGTCTATTTCTAGTGTGTGACCTCCAGTATGACGTCAATTGCAACTGTCCTATAAATCAAAACTTGTGTTGTTTAAATAATTCTACTACTATGGCCTCGAATACTTTACTCGTCAATCGGATGTGTGTTGCTTTTCGTATCATCAGATTTCTACACTCTACAGGCATTTCCTTTGTCATGCATACTAAAATTGAGTAAACGTAAGCATACTATTGCACTCTATTTATCTCGCCAAAATTTCGGCTGACATTTATCAGAGTTTAAAGCTATAACTGGTGCAAATTTGTTTATCTTACAAGATGTTGCACGCAACTAGCATTGACAGCTGTTGCATTTTGCAGCCCTATATATGAATGTTTGAGAACCGATGAAATTTCTCTGTTAAAATTGCATTTATATGTATATTTTTAATCTTTAAGTTTTTATTATCGGATTTTTATTTGTTTATGTTATTCCTTATACTGAGTTAGATCGTCAAATATGGCACTACGAATTTTTTGCTTGCCTTATTTTTGGGCTATGAAATTCGGCTAGAATTATCAGAAAACTCTGTTTTTGAAACTACGCCAAAAATGTAAATATAATGTTGTAATTTTTCAAGCCAATTCGGTAGGTTTTTGAATGATTTTTTTTTCAATATTTTACATTTTTTTCAACTAATTTATTTTTTAAGTGCTTTTCGTAAAAAGAATTTTTGTTAGTATTCAAATAAGTGGCGTCTAAAATAACATTTTTAGAAAGTTATGCTGCTGCAATGTATAAAAGATATGACTTTAATAAAAAAAATCAATTCTCAAACCTCCTAATACAGGATAAAATGCACAAGTTTCAGTACTGGTACGCGAAACACAAAAAAGCATCCTTGTTAGTTAAATGATATTTTAAGTAATACTTGAGTTGGTGACATCACCAGATATTGTTGAGAAAATGATTGAATTCATTTAGAAAAATTAAAACTTGTTCATCTTTAGATTAATTCATTAATTATTTGAGAATAAAATATCTGCCTTAATATCAAAAATAGTGTGATGAGTAAATGCTAAACAAGATTTAATTTTTTTTTCTTGTAATTCTTCAATATTAAAATAAGGCACTTGAACTTATAAAAGGGATAAATCCGGTCTTACCGGGATACCCCGTTTATAAGCAATACATATATACATATATTTCTAATTTTAACATAGCTTTTTCCCTCTGCACAGCAATGAAGAGATAGTATCCGAAAGTTTCTTCAATCGGCTTTTGAAGTTGGACCGTTTTACTTACATACCGTTAAAAAAAAGTTTTTTGACAAGAAAGAATTGCAGTTAATCAAATTAATGAAAAAAATGCTAGCAAATTATCTTAAAAATAGCGGCAAGAAAGTATCGCACTAGTCTTTATTATTATTATTTAATGTTTTTTTTAGAATACCCATTGACAGTACAATAAACTTATGTAAAAATAGCAATGATGCGTTCATTCGAAGTATGAAAGTGAATTGAAAATGACATTTCCATCAAATTAATGAAAAATATGCCAGCAAATTATCTTAAAAATAGCGACAAGAAAGTATCGCACTAGTCTTTATTATTATTATTTAATGGTTTTTTTAGAATACCCACTGACAGTACAACAAACTTATATAAAAATAGCAATGATGCATTCATTCGAAATATCAAAGTGAATTAAAAATGACATTTCCATGGTGACCTCGTCTTAGGAGTTAACAGACGAAGAAGTCACCAAATACCTCTATTTAAAATCAGCCTTTACGATTTTGCTCACTTCAGTGGCTTAAACATGAACTTTGACAACATATCTCAAATTTCTGTTTTATTTATTGATAAATCAATCTTTTGATTTTTTTTATGGAATATAAGCTAGAAACAAATGATGAGTTATAGGGGAGAGAATAGGGAGTTATGAGGCATTTTTACAATTTTTTTTATTAATTGTGTCTCACTTGTACAAATAGATATTTTCAGAATAACATCTTGAAACATTTTAACATGCTTAAAAATTGTCAATTTTTACTATGATAATTAAAATTTTGTGGTAATAAACAAATTAAATTAACAATAAAAATGTCCCATTCCTCTCTCATGTAAGGGAGAGACGGAACATGTTTTTAAAATGGCAATTCATATTTAATTTTTGGAAATGTTGGTAAAAAAAGCAATGATGGAGTGACATTTACATTAATAAGGTTTATTGTAAATCACGTTTATTTTATATTATATTATACCTTGTAAAATCAAATCACATGAAAAATACACATGTGCCCGAGTAATGCTGCCAATATATTTTAGTAGATGTAGATTTGCAATTATGTCTTGTCCATCAGTTTCGGAGAAACAATTTCATTTGAAAAGGTGAAATTTCTTTCTTTCTTTTTTTGTTTCATTTTTCAATTCATATAGTGTATTTACATGAAAAAATAACAGTTTGCAGTTTGACTTCAATAATTGTTATATGTTTCACAATTTCAGTATATTTCAAAATAGTAATTTTTTTATATAAAAAACTAAAGAAATTGGTATTATGGAAGTAAATATACATTTTTTATAATAAAGATTGACATTGCAAAATAATGCATAAGCTACAAATTACAAATTTTCAGTTTTTTTATTTTTTATTTTTTAAACTTACAAAATAATATTTATTTGTTACACTATTCAATTTCAAAACAAAATAATCTTATAAATATAAAATACCAAATAATTTCATTTTATAAATTATAACTGTTTGGTTAGAAATATTATTTGGGAGTGGTGGATCAAGTCCTATCCCTCCGTTAAAGTAACATTAAAATAAATAGGTTTTTACGACAAATAAGTGGTTATTAGATTTAATTTGTGTGCATATCTCGCACACAAAAAGTTTCTCAATAGTACGGATTAACAGATGACGGTTTAAATTACTCTTACAAAAGAAATTCTTGTTGCATGTCCCATACACAAAGATTTCTCAGATGCCTCTAAATCACAGTTTAGAGAGAATTTATTGTTGATTACCTAACACAAAAGAAGTTTCTAACTCGTATGAACTAACAGATGTTTGTTTAAATTGCACTTTTGAGAGAATTTCTTGTTGCATATCTCACATGAAAAAGGTTTCTCACCCGTATGAATTAACGTATGTCTACTTAAATGGCTTTTTTGAGAGAATTTCTTGCTGCATATCTCACACGGAAAGGATTTCTCACCAGTATGAATTAAAAGGTGGTATTTTAAACTACTCTTTTGAGAAAACTTTTTGTTGCATACCTCACAGATAAAAGGCTTCTCACCAGTATGGACTAACAGATGTTTGCCTAAATTAACCTTATGAGAGAATTTCTTGTTGCATGTCTCACACACAAAACGTTTCTCACCGGTATGGATTAACAGATGTTTGCCTAAATTATTCTTATGAGAGAATTTCCTGTTGCATGTCTCGCATACAAAAGGTTTCTCACCGGTATGAACTAACAGATGTTTGTTTAAGTTATTCTTATGAGAAATCTTCTTGTTGCAAATTTCACATGAAAAGGGTTTCTCACTAGTGTGAATTAACTGATGCTCCCTTAATTCACCGTTTTGAGAGAATTTCTTGTTGCATATCTCACACAAGAAAGGTTTCTCACCAGTATGAATTAAGAGATGTTTCTTTAAATTACTCTTATTAGAGAATTTCTTGTTGCATATCTCACACACAAAAAGTTTCTCACCAGTATGAACAAACAGATGACTTCTTAAATAACTCATTTGAGAGAATTTCTTGTTGCATATGTCACACATAAAACGCTTTTCACCAGTATGAATTAACTCGTGGTGGCTTAAACTGATCTTTTGAGAGAATTTCTTGTTGCATATCTCACAAACATAAGGTCTTTCACCAGTGTGAATTAACAGATGTTTGCTTAAATTACTCTTTGTAGAGAATTTTCTGTTGCACTTCTCACAAACAAAACGTTTCTCACCAGTGTGAATAAAAAAATGCCTGCTTAAATCACGCTTTTGAGAAAATCCTATTCTACATACCTCACAAACAAATGGATTTCCTTGCTGTGAATCATAATCTGCTTTTCCAAAAATGTTTTGTAAAGAAATATTTTTCTGCATACTCAATACGTTAAAGATAGTTAAGACTATCTTCATATATACCTTTTTGAATCTGTAATAAATAGAAGTAAGTTAATGTATCACTTTTCAAAATTCATAAAAAAGAAGAGACATTAAGAAAAAAACTTATCATGAAAAAATAAATTGAAATAGAAAACTGAATAGAAGTGCAATATCTATAATAGTATTAAAATGTACAGAAGGCTTCCATATATCGGATGCTCGTAAGCAGAGATGGGCAGTATCGAAAATACATGTATTTGAAATGCATTTTCAAAATACATTTGTATTTTGTATTTTATCATGACGAAACGAAATTATTTTAGTAATGTATTTTGAAACACTTTTTCAAAGTAATTTGTATTTTGAAAATACATTTCATACTCAAAATACATTTCTGTAGATTTCAAGTTGCTTCTTTGAAACCGCAGATGTAAGATTCACAAAAGCAAAACAGGTGCCTTTCTGTTTTGTTTTGTCTGACAGTATTCGTTTCTAGAAGTTAATGTACACATGGTTTTTCAATTATTGCTATGATAAGGATTAGAATGAATGCTTCTGTTTTACTTAAGCATTTTTGTTGAACTGTACATGTACGATTCTAACGTTTTAGTTTTTATAATTATAACGTTGCTGTGAGAACGACAAAAACTATTGTGTGATAAACAGGAAGACTCATTCAAAGTTTTGCTGTGTATAGTACTTTTTAAGAACCATAAAAAGAAAGATAATGTAATAGCAGAAAGAAATGTAATGTATATTTAAATCTCGTCAAAGAATGGTTTATGTCCCAGCTTTGGATAACAATATATCAATGATTTGCGATAGTGTACGTTGCGCTATATTAGATGGGATTTTTTTAAAAATAATTTCCGTTGATAGTAATGGCAAAGATAAACAGCATGCCAAATGTGTACAACAAAGTGTACCGTTATAAGTGGAACCTTCGAAGCAACAACGAATTTTAAAACACATTTAAAGGTAAGATTTTTAATTTTATACCGTTATATCTTGATTGCAATATTTTATCTAGTTTTTTGTATCTTTTTAAATCACAGTTCGGCCATATTTTATCCTACCCCTGATATTCATTTAATTGGGAGAGAATTTTACTATATAAATAGTTCTATTCATTGATATAGAGATCAGAATTTTAATAATTGTATTTACGATTGTGTATGTTAAATATCGAAGTTTTGGTTATAGACCTATCGTTAATGGAGATACATGTTTATATAGCGTGATTTCGCTTTTTTCACTCATTTTGATATATATTTATGGTTTTAAATGTATGGATATGTGCAGGGACATGTGAAGAGAAAATCGCGCCCAGGGCCTATACCCAATTTCGCGCTCCCCCGCGCAAATTTTTCTTGTGACAAGCTAAAAATGACATTGGTAGTATAAATCTGACGCACCCTAAATTTCCGCACCCAAGATGACCATCCCTTTCGCTCTCCCCTTTAGCACGGCTCTGGGTGTATGCATTAATTTTTTAGAATAAAATTAAAAAAAATAATAATTAAACATTATTTTGTGCCGATTTATAAGCATAGAAATGTATACATTGTTAATTGTGCAATTATTTATGTATTCCTTGTATTCTGAGATTATTTATGTATCAATAGAGATTGATGTTCATTGTACACAGTTCCTTTTAACATTTGGTTTGCAAATTAATCAAAAACAAATATCAATAAAAGATTTTTAAGAGAATAGTAGTGTATTCATGCTTAAAGAAAATAAATAGAAATTTTTAATTTGCAATTATTATAACAAATATAGTATACATGTGTTTTAAATGCAATTTTGCAACATGAATGATGGAAAAAACGTTATGAATATTTAAAAGTAATTTTAATGCTATGCCGAATTCAGGATTTTAGGGTCTTTAACTTCTTGAGGGGCAGTGAAATTTATTATATCCAGTTTTGAATTCAGGGGATGGCCCGGAGGGGGCATTTCCGTCGGAGAAATGAAATGTCGTCACCCCCCCCCCCGGAAAAATTGAAATTTTGCGTTTTCAATAGTCCAAAAGTATAATCCTTCCCGGAACGCTATAATGTCCCCCTCCCGATTAACTAAAGTCCCTCCCGGAGAAAAGTGTCTGAATTCAACACTGATTATATCCTACTTAATTTTAATCAAGATTCCCACTATAAACTTTTAACTAAATTTTATATACTTAACTTTGGTTAAAAAATGTTTCAAAATTGTTTTTCTATTTTTTAAACTAAAATTTCCCGATTATTCTGGGGTGAATTTAACATTACAGAGCCACAATTGCTTGTCCCTCAAAGAGTTGAAACAGACCATGGAGAAGAGCGATGCATAAATGCAATACACTAATTATCTATTGAACACTAAAAACCATCACTTAAAAAACAATAAAAAATTATCTGGTGTCATGATATTTCGAACATCGTATTGTTATATGTTATGATATTTCCAGAATTTAAATGATAATGTTTAACATGTTGTTTATTTAATATTTTTTATAAAATTTTATCTTATTTATTATTCATGGGAAATCTACTTATATCTACGTTGTAGTGATCGAAAGTCTATCGAATTATATATACTTCTTAAAGAACTTCCAACGAAAGAGATTATACAATTCTTTTATATATGTATGTTTATGTATACGTGTAGGGATAATTACTGAACTGACACTTCGATTTTCAATCTCTCGCTTCTTTTACTTTCCTCTATTTTTACAATAAGAAAGTATTGAATTCCTAAAAATGTCTACTTCAGGTTTTTGATGGATTTATATGTTTTAGAAGATCCTGAATATCATTTGCCTGTTTTTAGAAATGTCCGTCTTATGAGTTTGTTTGTAAGGGACAAAAATTTTGTGGGCGTTCTATCCACCGCCGCGCCGTGCAAAAAATGGGGGGGGCGAAGAGAGCGGTCGCCCCGGGCACGGAGATTTAAGGGGAACCAAATTTATATTACCAACGTCATTTTTTAGCCTGTCACAAAAAAGTTGGGGGGGCGCCAAATTGAAACGCGCCCTCGGGCGCAGTATTTTTCGCACGCCCCTGGACCTATCTTAAAAACTAATGCACAGAATTCAATCAAATTTTAGATTCGGTCAGACGTTGAGACACGTTGTTTTAGTCTAGGTTTTGGTGTAAATTTTCCAAGAAGTGGCACTGCTAACTGCATTTTTCGCGATTTCCGCAAAAACTCTATCTCAAGAACTAATGCACGGATTTTCTGCAAGCTTCAGATTCTGTTAGACGTTAACATGAGTTGTTGCTAATTAAATTTTGGTGTGTGTCGTGCAAAAGGTGAAGTTGCTGTGCTACATTTTCCATGATTTCTTCAAAAGCTGTATCTCAAGTTACTAATGCACGGATTTTTCACGAATTTCAACCTTTGTTGGACATTGATATAATTTGTCACTAATTCAGTACTGGTGTAAATCGCTCAACAGGTGGTGCTTCTAAGCTGCATTTTTCAAGATTTAAAGGATTTTAGAGATAGTCCTTATCAAGAACTAATGCATTGGATCTCACCACACTTCATTTGCTGTTAGACTTTCACATAAGTTTGTACAGATTAGGTTTTCGTGCAAATCATATTACAAGTAGTGCTTTTGTCACGATGTTTGAATGGTTATATCCCAAAAACTAATGTACAGAATTTAATCAAACTTCATATTCTGTTATACTTTCACATAACGATATTCTTATTACACTTGTATGTATACTGCTCAACAGGCGTCGGTTATACGCTCTTTAAGTTAGGACTTTTGGTTGCAGACATGTAAGAGGATTAGTGCCGAAATTCTATTATTTCTTTTTTATTTACTGCTTATACCTCTTTTTTTAAATACACACAAATTAACAAGCCTATAACTTCAGAATCCTTATGATGGACATAGGTTGTTATTTAATTTTAGCATTGTAATTGCAAATTTTGGAATATTAGAATGTATGCGATAGAAGAAAGTTCTAGGATTGGCACATCCGATTAATTTAGTTTTATACGCGTTAACTTTTGTAAAAATTAAGCCATCGTAAATTTTTTTAATATATCATTGTGTATTGCTGTTAAAATGAACGATATAAAAAAAATTATAATATACAAAAGAATTATAAAAGGAAGACTTGTTATTAAGATTAAAATGAATTTGAATTACAGTTCTGTATCAGGTAACATGATTTTATCCGAACGAGAAGACACCCATGGTGCCGTTTGAGATGGATGCAAGCTATTTTTTTGGGGGGGGGGGGGGATCAAGTTGGTTTGGTCTAGTTGGTTGGTTGTTCCTGAATTCGGTTTAGGTTAAATAAAAGCAGAATTTTCAAGTCCTACACAGGTCGGTAGTAAAAACGACAATCGATTCCTACAAAAATACATATGAAGAATCATTAGGTTGAACACCGAATTATTCATTCTCTAATTATTTATTTAGATTCTTGTTTAAAAAATACCGAAATTACATATTTTATTTATTCATTATTTATTTTATTATTTATTATTATTTTTTGGGAGGAGAGAGAGCGGAGTTAGACGCAAATGATTCACATAATTTGTCACAGTTATTAATGTTATGGATGTAATATTTTGAAACTTCTTGGGGAAAAACGTCGTCTATAACTGAATCATCTCCTAAAAAGTGGGAGAAATAAGTATTGTACCGGAATTCCATACCTGATTCTCTCACTTATTTATGAATAAATCATGAATAAATCACAGAATAAATCAGGCCCGGACCGAATTTGCAGAGAAAAAAGTAAAGCGCGGGATCCGAAAGAGTGGTGGACAGGTCCATTTGAGACTATGCTTCGGGAAAATATAAACCGGATATCTGTGAGCTGATTCTGGCCTAAGCGGAATATAACTACACGGAATCAGTCGCTCCCGTAATCCATACCGACTTTTATTCCGTTGCGATTCAGGCCTGAGAGCGGAATTTGAAAGCAACCTTTAATCCTCCCTTTCAAGGTTAACCAGTTTCGACCAAGGACATACGTAGTTTGTTTATTTACAGGGGATCTAAACACGTGTGTTTGCAAGTAGCAATCCTTTAAAAAAAAGAGCGCAGTATTATTAAATACCTATAAAAGAATGATATAATACCGCTATAAACTGTATAAAAAGTTTTAACATGTGGGATGAGTTATAAGTAATTTTCGAAGTTTTAAGATACAATTATAAAGTTTTTATTGTTATTTAAAGAAAAAAATTAAAAGATATTAAAAATAAAACATCTTGCAATAACAATTTTAGATTAGCTCAATTTTTAATATTCAAAAAAATATATTTTAATATGATTTTTTTTCTTTTTCTAATATAAGCTTCAACATACAAACTATATGTCAGCGAAAAAATTGAAAACTTATTTCACTCATTTACAATTATAAAATTTTTATTAATATTAAAATTAAAATCAAGGAATTATTTAATTGAAAACTATTTGTAATTATTCTTTTGAACTAATACAGTGGATTTTAATCTTCTCAAATACAGTCGAACCTCTATATAACGAAACTCCATACATCGAATTTCTCCATATAACGAATTTTTAGTAAGAACGGTCCCCTTTTCGCATGATTGCATTAAAAACAGACTCTATATAGCGAAATATCTATCTCCATATAACGAATTTTTTCATAAATTGATCTTAATTTATTCAGTTTTAAAAAAGCTTCGAAATCATATGGAATCAATTTTCCATCACTTATTTTTTATTTATCGTTCAGTGGAGAGGGTTTTTTTTATAAATATTACTTCTCTCCTTATTCTTTAAATCTAACAAATTCATCCCACCTCCCACACACCTTTCAACATCCTTCTCAAAACACAGTCAATTGAATTGTTACACATATAAGAGAGGAATCAATGAGAGCACATAAGAGAGACCTTCAAATGGAGGAAAATATTAACTACAATTTTTCATTCCTTGCTAAAATTTGAGAATTTTTTTTTGAGAGCGTAACAATTGTAATTTTAAAATCAAAACAACAAAAAATTACAGATTTCTTCCTCTGAAATTTATGTAAGTCTTCCTTATTTGATTTTCTTTCAAATAAAGCTTTCAAATTAATGTCTTTTCTCTTTTTTGAAACTGCTTAAATAAGTAAGAAATAAAATGTTAGGTTAATATATACTTTTAAACATTTCAAATTCTTAATTAAAAAGATCAAAAATAATATTTGTTCAAAATTTAAACATTAAATATTATTTTTAACATTATACTCTATACATCGAATTTCTCTATATAACGAATTTTTTACTGGAACGATGGATTTCGTTATATAGAGGCTCGACTGTATACATAAAATAATAATAATAATAATAATGTGAGTATACTTTATTAAAATAACAATTTTAATTCGAACTTTTTTTTTCAAGTTTTATAATACAAGCTATGATAGTCCAATAATTGAAAAAGCATGCTTCATCATATGTTGTACTTATAATTACAACATTTTTATTGTTATTCAATCCTTTATCTACCGACAGTACTTATAAATATCATTAAAATTACTTATTATAAAATTCTTTTAATACGTCAATTAGTTAGTAATACTCTTTAGGATGATTAACAGATACATTACTTTATTTTGTTCCAAAAGCATTATTGATTACACAAAACAAAAATATTTTTAAAGGGATGATTTCTTTTGTCTTTGAGCTCTCGTGGCACTGAGAGAGGGGGATGGAGATTTTTCAATTCGGAAATATTTCTATATTTATATTGTAAGAACATCATGTTTGTACATTTTCTACAAAATGCTAAGAAAACAATTTAAAATAAAAAGATTTGAGTGGGGTTATAAATATTGCACAAAATCCTTGTAAATTCAAATTTAATTAATCCTTTTAAATCCTTCAATCCTTCTACAATCCTCCAAAAATGTATTAAATGATTACGTAAATCCTTTAACTTAGTTTAAACAATTTACATAAAATGCTTTAGAATGTAAAATTTTCATGGATTCATAATTCGGTAGATAAAGGGTAAAAAGGACACAGTATGATGAAATTGGTTAGAATATAGATTTTCTTTTTTTAACATTAACTGAAAACTACTTAAGTTGTGATAATTTTGACACCTCATTTTTATCTGTACGACAATTATGTCACGAGATATTGTAAATATTGTTAATAGATCCAGTGCAATTACCCATACTTAATAAAAACTTTAGACTGATTTTTCTCCCTGTCCGTATTTTTATAACATGCTTGTTCGATAAACACTAAGGCTTTTTTGCTTATGCAGATAGAGTTTTCATTTTTTATTATTTACATGTTTTGGATGGGGTATTTAATATTTTTGTTTATGGATTTAGCATTCAAATGTATAGTTATTCTTTAAAAAAATATTTAAATTAAGATTTTGTTGAATTTCCTGCATTTTTTGATATGCATGAGAAAAAAAAACATATTAAAGGTAAAATACCATACATTTAAAAATCCATACATAGCAGTATGTAGTATGTTCCAATAAATTCGGGGAAAAAAATTGAAGCCAAAATATTCTTATTTATAAAAATAATAAAGATTTTTTAAAAGTTGTATTTTTTTTTTAGTAAAATAGGCTCTTTCACAAAATAATAATAATTTTATTGGATTTTTAGTATTAAGTATTGTGACACCACACATATTACAAATATACTCAAAATTGAAGAGATGGTTTCAAAGGTATTCTCCATAAAGTAAAATCAAGGAATTACTCATATTTAAACAATATCTATTTGTAAATACTCTTTTAGATTAATAAAGTAAGTCTTAATCTTATCAAAAATATATTTTAGCATGGTTTTCACCCCCTTAAATACAAGTTGTGCCAGTCAAAATATAATTGTTTTATTACTTAGAGTATAATCAAGATATTATTTAAACAAAAATTATTTGTAACTATACTTTTCGATTTCAATAAATTTTAATTAAAATAATATATTTTAGCATTATTTTCTTTTCTTAAATACAAGTTGTGCCAGTCAAATAATAATGGGTTTTCTATATTTAGAATAAAATCAAGGTATTATTTAAAGAAAAACTATTTATAAGCACTCTTTTGATTTAGTGCAATCAGTTATAATCTTCTCAAAAATATATTTTAGCTGAAAGTTTTTTAAATACAAGCTTTAAAATATAATTTATAAAATACGAGCTATATCAGTCAAACATAATTGGAAAATTATACTTGTTATAATTATTTTACATTTACAATTATATATTTTTTTTACTGTTTCGATCAAAATAAAGGAATTTTTTAAGCACAAACCTTTTGTAATTAAGCTTTTGTTTTACCCCACAGTGGCCGAGAGGTTCGGAGCACGAAACTTGCCGACGGGAGGTGCTGGGTTCGAACCCAATCGCGCCCGTCGGCCTAATCGCTCGGAATTTTTCCTGATTTTCTTCGAACCTTGGTCTTCCATGCGTAAATAAGGTTAGATCCCCTAAGAATGACCTCCAGAGAGGGCACTCCTCCACTTAGGGCATATATTCCTCGTGAAAAACCTCCGATCCACCTAATTGATTTAATTTGTTTATTTTTTTTAATTATTTAATCGCTGAAATGATATTTGTTTTTATTAATGTTCTCAAAATATTTTTCTTTGAAAAATAGTAAGGATACAAATTAGATTTACAGGAGCGCTGAAAAAATGTATAGTTAAATTTCTCGTGAAAAAGAATTTCTTTCATATTTTGCCATCTGACTTAATGTCTTGAATTGATAAAACACCTTTACTAAAGTGTATGCTTTACTTAAAATTGTTTTATGCACTTTCAATAATTAGCAATTCAAATAGAACATAGAAAAATATAATTTAATAAAATTATTTATAAAATATAATTCTAGTAATTTGAAAATTTTGCTTAGAAGAACATAATTTAATTTTGAATTATCTTTAAACATTTGCTCCACCCCCTTTCTCTTATTCTTCCCACACGTACACACTAAGAAAAGAAAATTATATGTGTTATTTTACTTTAAAAATTTTGAGCCCACTCAATGTTTTTGAAAAGTTGGCACTACTGTTTTGATACCTCCTTTTTACCTATACGACAATTATATCGCGAGGTATTGTTAATTCTGTTAATAGATCTAGCGCAATTACCCATACTTAATAAAAACTTTAAACTGATTTTACTCCCCTGTTCATATTTTTATAACTTGCTTATTTGATAAACACTAATGCTTTTTTTCTAATGTAGATAGCGTTTTTATTTTATTTATTTATTATTTTTTTTTCACTTCATGAGGTATTTAATATTTTTGTGTAAGCATTCTTTTTGATTTAGTGCAATACGTTATATTCTACGCAAAAATATATTTTAACTATATATGTATATATATATATATATATAAATACAAGTTGTACCAGTCAAATAATAATGATTTTTATTATTTAGAGTACAGTCAAGGAATTATTTTAAGAAAAACTATGTGTAAGTACTCTTTTTGATTTAGTTAAGTATATATAAATAAGTTATATTCTTCTCAAAAATATATTTTAGCTGATTTTTTTTTTTAAATACAAGCTTTAAAATATAATTTATAAAATACGAGCTATATCAGTCAAACATAACTGGAAAATTAGACTTGTTATAATTATTTTACATTTACAGTTATATATTTTTTTACTGTTTCGATCAAAATAAAGGAATTTTTTAAGCACAAACCTGTTGTAATGAAGCTTTTGTTTTACCCCACATTGGCCGAGAGGTTCGGAGCACGAAACTAGCCGAAGGGAGGTGCTGGGTTCGAACCCAATCGCGCCCGTCGGCCTAATCGCTCGGGATTTTTCCTGATTTTCTTCGAACCTTGGTTTTCCATGCGTAAATAAAGTTAGATCCCCTAAGAAATACCTCCAGAGAGGGCACTCCTCCACTTAGGGTATATATTCCTCGTGAAAAACCTCCGATCCACCTAATTGATTTAATTTGTTTATTTTTTTAATTATTTAATCGCTGAAATGATGTTTGTTTTTATTAATGTTCTCAAAATATTTTTCTTTGAAAAATAGTAAGGATACAAATTAGATTTACAGGAGCGCTGAAAAAATGTATAGTTAAATTTCTTGCGAAAAAGAATTTCCTACATATTTTGCCATCTGACTTAATGTCTTAAATTGATAAAACACCTTTACTAAAGTGTATGCTTTACTTAAAATTGTTTTATGCACTTTGAATAATTAACAATTCAAATGTCATTTATAGTAAATACAACAAGAACATAGAAGAATATAATTTAATAAAATTATTTATAAAATATAATTCTAGTAATTTGAAAATTTTGCTTAGAAAAACATAATTTAATTTTGAATTATCTTTAAACATTTGCTCCACCCCCCTTCTCTTATTCTTCCTACACGTACACACTAAGAAAAGAAAATTATATGCGTTATTTTACTTTAAAAATTTTGAGCCCACTCAATGTTTTTGAAAAGTTGGCACTACTGTTTTGATACATCCTTTTTACCTATACGACAATTATATCGCGAGATATTGTTAATTCTGTTAATAGATCTAGTGCAATTACCCATATTTAATAAAAAATTTAAACTGATTTTATTCCCCTGTTCATATTTTTATAACTTGCTTGTTTGATAAACACTAATGCTTTTTTTCTAATGCAGATTGCGTTTTTGTTTTATTTTATTTTATTTTTCACTTCATGAGGTATTTAATATTTTTGTGCAAGTACTCTTTTTGATTTAGTGCAATAAATTATATTCTTTTCAAAAATATATTTTAGCTGTTTTTTTTAATACAAGCTTTAAATTATAATTTTTAAAATACGAGCTATATCAGACAAACATTAATTTGAAAATTATGTTTGGCTTTTTATTATTTTGCATTCACAATTATACATCTGTTATTGTTTAGATCAAAAAAAAGGAGTTTTTTAAGCACAAACCATTTGTAATTACACTTATGTATTCCCTCATCAGCGGCCGAGAGGTTATAAAAACGAAACTGGTAGACGGGAGGTGCTAGGTTCGAACCCAGTCGCGCCCGTCGGCCTATGGTTCGGAATTTTTAGAACCTTGGTTTACTATGCATAAATATGGCTTAGGCTCCTAAAGAAAGACTCCCACAGAGGGCACTCCTCCACTTAATGTCTATATTCTTCGTGAAAAAACACCGAAAACACAGGCGATAATGAGTAAATAAAATATTGCACTTTGTAAAAATCATCATAAATAAAAAATAAAGGAGTTGCTTTATTTTTATTTATGGTGATTTTTACAAATTGTATTATTTTATGTATATTCCCCGTGTTGATAAATGGCCGTCATAAACACAATCAACTAACCTACACTTTTGTATTACTCCGATAAGTTTTAATCTCAAAATATATATTATTATACTTTAGCATAAATAAATAAATAAATATATATTTATTTAAATACACGTTTTAAAATACAAACAGCTTTAACTCAAATAATTTAAAAAATATGCTACAATCACAATTAGTTTATATTAAATTGAAACTAAAACTACTTCTTACTGATGAACATAACAAAACTGAAAAAAAAAAAAAATACAGTCAAAGATCTATAATCCGCACAAGTTGAGGCCAAAGGTTGTGCGGATTATGGAATTTTGCGGATAATAGAGTATAATGGATTATGCGTCATTTTATCATTCTTAGACGGCATTTTAATTCTATAATCAGTATAATATGGAAAGATAAATATGAAATCTAGTAATTAATTTAAAAAGTAATCTAAAAAAATGCATTTTTAAAGTTATTTTACTTTTTAAAATCGCCCCCTCCCCACTTTATAAAGAATTTGAAATTTTCAAAAAATCCCGAGAAAGCGCCCTGCCTCCCCATTCTCAAAGGCGACTGAAAATGAGAGGAATCATTATGAAATGAATGAATCATGAATCTTTGATGAAACGTGCATTTTTTCGAGATTCTTTTAAATGATTTCATGCTTGTTTTGGCTTTTTTTTTACAAATTTCTCCTTTTTTTCTGCGTTTTCTCAACAGATTTTACGTTTAAAAAAACAATTTTTTTCAAGAATCAAAATTTATGATTCATTCATTTCATCATGATTCATTCCTGTAAATTTTGTTGAACGATCGCGGAAAAATCCCGTGTAAGCCCTCTAACTATTGTACGTTTTTTCGTCACGTTTGAATATTTAGTTCTCAGCTTGTGCTGTGTTTACTGTTAGGGCGCGCGATGCACACAAAATAGTGCGTTTTCAATGGTTATTTACTCTCCTGAACTTGCCAATACTGGAATAGCTACGAATGAACAGTCGTCAATTCGAACGTTCAGTAAGCTTAGGCACGTTCCGTAATACAGTTTAGTTTTTTACTGTCAATAAAATAAAAGAGTAAATTAAAAAAAAAAATGCATGTTTTATTATGATTTTTATTACATTTTTTATTATTTGTTAAAAAAAATCATTTTTGGATCACGGATTTGTAATTTTTTTAAACTGTTTATTTCATTGTTTACATTCGTAAAGTAACGCGGATTATGGGAAATTGCGGATTATGGGTCCGCGGATTATAGATCCTCGACTGTACTAACAGAATGCTAATATACATTTAATAAAAAATAAGTCTCTATCTTCACATAGAAGATCTGCTAATATAAACGCCGCCATCTTAAACCGACATAGATAGTGGGTTTCCGGCTGCCTATAGCAGTCTGAGGAATTACGAAAAAACAAGCCCATCAAACCGGAGAGGATTCCGAGACGATAGGGGCAGAATGAGAAATTTTCACTTCGTCGGAGGATTTCGAGAAAGTCGTCCGATCCGACAGGGGCAGAATTCGCCCGTTGGCGTTTTTCTTGGCGATTTTCTGGCAACCTCGTATATTTTTGTTGATATATTATAGATGTAAACAACAAATTATTATCACAAGTTATATGAAACATTAAACATCACATACTGTAATGTATTTCAGAATAATAATTAAATCAACGTAAAAAATTATGATTATCAATATTTAAAAAATGTATAGTAGATAAAAAAGTTTCATAAGCAGCTGTAATAAAAAAAAAATTGTTTTATTACTCAAGATTATTTACTTTGGAGTAAAGAAAATTTATAATTACAAAAAATATAATGATTGATTGACATATTGCGCGGAAAATTGCATATTTATTAAATGTTTCACTTTTAACGCTTATTGTATATTCATCTATTTATATATAAGTATTATTTATATAAAATCTTATTTTAATATATCAGGCTGTAATTCGAACTAAAACGCTCCTTTTTTAAAAGGTAAAATTGTATTTTAATATACTAGGCTGTAATGCCAAATCAGAACGCTTTTTCTTTTATTAACAAAAGCATGAAGGATTCATTATAGATGTCATCACAACTTATTTGTGAATTTTACTTCCTTTTTAATTTCTGCTTTTCTATTGAATTTTTTTCTCTCATTATTATATTTAAAATTTCTGTTATTTCTTTATATTTCTAAATTAATATTTATTAAATTTGAAAATAAACCAAATGCTACAGTAAGATCAATGATATTGAGAAATTCAACATATTCGTACTTTAATATTCATGTCAATAAAATGCCTGCATTTTAGAATTCCCTCTATAGCATTTATCACTATTCTAAAGAATTCAGCATTCTTTTAATATTAGCCTGAACAAATTGAATCTGTGCTGTAGATGTTTTTCTTAAAATAAATTTGATGGTGCAGTTTAAACACTAAAAAATTTTGACAGATTTCACTCAGCAAATATAATTATATAGTATTTTTTTGACCAAAGCCATGAAATTTCTGATGTAATGATAGGGCTGTCTCAAAAAATCCTGCATTAATGATCAAGAAGGAATATCACAGTCCCAATAAAAAGAATATCATAACCATAACATTATACATAATAAAATTAATAAAGCAGACCTTTTAAAAAATCCTTAGAAGTTCTACTTATCATTTTTTACTGTATTTTATTAATATTAGAACAGTTCCTTGTGAAAAACTACATTTTTTTTATTAGTTAGCCACAGTTTATATATTGACAAACAATGTTCTTGCCATAATCATTTTTTATATTGCATTCATCTCATTTAAAATATGAATCTTTTATTATTTCATTCAAATAAAGAGGAAGAAAAACAGAAAATAATAAGGCAAACCAAGGTATTTTATTTCAATATTAAAGCATTATTTTTATTTACATCACAAAAAATAAAAACTGCATTGGCGAGGTAAAAAATACTATTGAAATGATTTGCTCTCAGTTGACATAAAAGTACTTAAAGAAAAGGTTATTATTAAGCTGAATTTACTTATATGAAATGTGAAATGAAGTTTAAATATGCAGTACCTTTTATTCTCAGTACAGAGTTAAATTCCTTATACATAGATAAAGATAAGATTAAAAAAATGAAAGAGTTATACAGAATAACAATATTTGGCTTCATGTCGCTTTGAATTTTTATGGTTTATCCAATCATACTTTTGTAGTACATACAGCTATAACAAACCCTACTTTTCATAGTTTTTTACAAAGTCTTATTATTCTTTCAGCAATGATTTTCTTTTAATAATACAGTTAGCTCCTTCACAATGTTTAATTTTTAATCTTTAACCACCGATATTTCAAAACAGAAATTTTCTGTACATAAATAGTGATAATATTCCAATTAAATAAGGTAAACTTTACAATAAAAAATAACTGGTGAGAATAATGAAGGATTCTAAGAATTTGAAATACCACATATATCAGTCGCTTGTCCCCAAGGGTTAATAATACATATGTTTATTGTACAGAACTCTCTGAGTGTGAGTAATACTTGCACTTGACTGTTTATTTTCTCTTACTTGGTAATTATTAAATGAGAAAGTAAAATGATTGTGAATCTGAATGTACAAAAAAAAGAATATATGTACGTGTCAACGGCAGATCCTAAACGGGCAGGCTCAGACTGGCACGCCAGCTGGTGCACCATTGTCTCAAGAAAACTTTGCACGCCTAAATTCTTAAGCTGCTGATATATTCTTTTTCTTGTTGAACACATGTATTCTGACTAGTGCTCTAATTTTTGAGAATTCATTAAGTGAATAATCCTCAATCAACAGACAAGCAGCACAAGAGAAGTTTTTTTTTCCCCCACAAAAAAAAAAAAAAAAAAAAAAAATTAAAAATAGATCGAAACAATTTTAGAATAGGAAACCAAAGTAATCATCTCTGCATACGATCAAGAGAGAAAAAATGCACTCAAGAAAAATGTTAATAGCCATGGCACCCTGGGTTAGATTTTCACCAAATAATTTACAAATTATCAATACTTTAGGTCTTGATACCTTGTTTCTTCCTCCCTTTTTAAAGTCGGACCTTGAATGCACCTATAATTAAAACCGTGCTTTATGAAAATAATTTGAGAAAAGAAAGACAAAAATATCAGATGGTAAAAAACATTTTGTTGTTGATTTGAAAACATGATCTTTGATAACAAGGAATCTAAACCTGTTGACACTTTTGGACTCTGCAAGCTTTGGAATGAAACAGCGAGTGATTTTTTTTTTAATTTCACAAAATCTACAACAAAATTTTCGGTTAGTAATATTCGCTAGATTTAATGACAAACTTTCCATGGTTAAATAACTATATGGAAATTCTAGTATGTATTTCAAATTTTAAAATGTTAAATTTAATCATGGAAAGATCTATTATTAAATAAAATGATGATTATATTGAGAAATTGAAATAGGTTTTTTAAATAATAATAAAACACGCTGGACACAAAATCCTGCAACTTCAAGGAATAAAATCCGTACATTTCTCTTAATTATCGAAATTTAAATATTTCCCTTAAAATCTAATTATCAGGGGTGATTGTGGGCTCATGAAAAAATACCTGAAATTTTAGCGAGGAAATGTTTCTGTATGGGAACAAGGGGGAAAGACAACATATTTGTAACAGGAAGGCCAAATTACATAATATACACTGGTGTCCAAAATTTAAGCATAATTGGTAATTAAGTAATTATTTTTAAGTAATGAAAGAAATATGAATCGGAATGTGCTGAAACTCCAGGTGTGTAAACAAAATAGTACGCGTCACATATTTTTGCGAAGAGTTTTCATCGAAATCGAACAGGGGACCGTCAACAAATTGAAAAAGAACGAAGATCTTTTGGATAACCCTGTCAAAACTAATGTAGCAAAAGCGTTCAAATTGCACATTATGATTAATTGGCTTATTGTAATGTACTGTGTTAATTTTTACAAGGATAGCATGTATACTCGTCGAGAAATTTAGGTTTTTATAAAAACAGTCCTAAATTTTTCCAAGTTTTTTGCTTATAATTTGCAGAGTTCTTATTATAAAATAATGTTCTTTTCTGAAAATATGACAAACATCATTGTACACAATACCCTGTCATCAGAATTTAAAAATAGTAAAAATTGTATGAAAAATGAGTATGTTTAGTAAATAATTTTTCATTGCGCATGCGTCAACGATATCAAAATGTAATTTGCATATTGTGTTAGCTAAATGTATAGAGCAACTTCTGTAAAAGTTTCAAAAACATAGCTTGAAAATTCTGAAAATGGGAGCCTATAGAATCAACTCAAAATCCGTTATTCCTAAAGGAAGCAAAAAAATCAGGGGTTTTACCTAAATATAGTTGTACGTGCAATATTGTGTAGGCACTAAACAATGGAATATGGATACAGCCCCTCATCTTTTTGCTTCATTTAGGGAATAAAGGATTTTGATCTCATTCTATCAACGATAATTTTCAGAATTTTTAAGCTATGTTTTTGAGACTTTCACAAAAGTTGCTCTAGATATTTAACTAACATAATATGCAAATGAAATTTTAATAGCGTTCACGCATGCGCAGTAAAAAATTATTTAGTAAACCTGCTCATTTGTCATACAATTTTTATTATTTTTTAATTCTGATGACAGGGTATTGTGTACAATGATGTTTGTCATTTTTTCAAAAAAGAACACTATTTTATATTAAGAACTCTGCAAATTATAAGCAAAAAACTTAGGACTGTTTTTATAAAAACCTTAATTTCTCTACGAGTATACATGCTATCCTTGTAAAAATTAACACAGTACATTACAATAAGCCAATTAATCATAATGTGCAGTTTGAACGCTTTTGCTACATTAGTTTTGACAGGGTTATCCAAAAGATCTTCGTTCTTTTTCAATTTGTTGACGGTCCCCTGTTCGATTTCGGGGAAAACTCTTCGCGAAAATATGTGACGCGTACTATTTTGTTTACACACCTGGAGTTTCAGCACATTCCGATTCATATTTCTTTCATTACTTAAAAATAATTACTTAATTACCAATTATGCTTAAATTTTGGACACCAGTGTACAGTCGAGGATATATAATCCGCGGACCCATAATCCGCAATTTCCCATAATCCGCGTTACTTTACGAATGTAAACAATGAAATAAACAGTTAAAAAAATTACAAATCCGTGATCCAAAAATGATTTTTTTTTTAACAAATACTAAAAAATGTAATAAAAATCATAATAAAATGTTTTTTTTTTAATTTACTCTTTTATTTTATTGATAGTAAAAAACTAAACTGTATTACGGAACGTGCCTAAGCTTACTGAACGTTCGAATTGACAACTGTTCATTCGTAGCTATTTCAGTTTGTGCAAGTTCAGGAGAATAACAGTAAACACAGCACCAGCTGAGAACTAAATATTATACCGTAAAATACCGTTAATCCGCTTCCCAAACGTGACGAAAAATCGTACAATAGTTAGAGGGAGCGCTTACACGGGATTTTTCCACAAGCATCTAAAGACAGCACCCTCACAAAATACACAAGGCACAAGTTTCTGTTTCGATCGCTCCTCTGACCGGTTTTCGTCCGTTTTCGACCACTGGCTTTATTGCGTGTGCGTTTGGACTTTGTCGTTTCCTTAGTGTGTGCATATTCTGTGCAAATAGTTTTACAGTTTATGCTACTTTCTTTCTACATAATGTTAAAGTTTTCGTTACTCAAGTATTAATGTGCTATGAAACCCTTTGTTAATATTGTGAAGCTTTAATTTTTATGTTATAAAAGTTTGGAAACCTGTTATCTTTTCGGCAAGCTTGTGCTTCGAGCATGAAGCATTTACACTCAAAATGAGTTTATGAGTTATAAAGATTGTTTAAAAGATTGTTTTTTCTTTATTTCTTTCCCTTTATTTCTCTTTTTTAATAATTTATTTAATTAATTATTTATTATTGTTATTATTATTATTAGTTTAAAAAGTTATAGAGCGATAGATTTATTTATGTTTATTATCTATAACATAATGGTAAAACATAAGTAATTTCAGATCCCCATGGAAATTAATAACCAAACATTTAGATGTATAGTTTTATTCTAAAAATATTTTCTCATTTCTTTCTTTTTTATTTTTTAATTGTTGATAGTTAAAATAAAATCATGCGATAAATTAAAATGAAATTTCTCATATGATGAAATTATGTGCTTATTCATAATAATTTAATATAAAACGTAAAATTATTTTAAGAACATGCACAAAACATGTTTGGTAATTCAACTCAAATGTTTTCCATAACTAATGTGATAGTAAAATCAGCTTGTTTTGGAACAATACTCATTTGCATTTTTAACGTGATGTAGTATTGTTCCTCTCACCCTACGTTATCATAAATATATATAACATGAACTGTTTTATAAGTTTTTGAATATTTGATAGTTCAAACTTTAAAAGTAATCTGTATTTATTCCATCCGGCTGTTTTAATTTGTATAAAGACACAATGGAAGTGTTTGTGGGGAGGAGATGTGGGGGGGGGGGGACACATAGAAATCAAACTCTGCTGAAATCAGGCTATTGCCTGATTTCAGCCGCCCCCCCTTTTTTCATTGCATTCATTGGTTATTTTAATAAGACATAAATTCATTCCCTGAATAAATGTGATTTTTTTTCCTTATATCTACTTATATCACAGCTTATCATTTATTGTAAATTGTAGGAAATATTTTTATCCAGATCTGCAGTACCTTAATTTTATTAGTTTAACTAAGCTTTATGTGAGAAAATTTCATTAAATCCCAATAAATTGCTATAACTATAGATTAATAAGAGCTTTCCTAATGCATCAAAATTGAGTTCGTGATATTTCATGATACCATCACCGACATGTGAATATCAAACATTTATGTTAATTATTATCATTAATGTTTTTTATAGAACTGTTTTCCATTCATTTTCCATTTTTTAAGGCTATTTTCGCAAAAATTCGGTTCAAAATGTCCATTTTGACACTTTTCTAAAGGATCTATTGCGCTTGCCCCCTCCCTCTTTCTCTCTCTCTCTCTCTCTCAAAAAAAAAAAAAAAATAGTGCGATTAGATAGTTTTTGAACAACACTTGTTAGTTTCATTTATTTCCGAACAAAAATAAATTAAAACTTATGTGATAAAGTTGCATTTTTCGATTTAGGAGCACTCTTAACTGCAATATGCACAGCTAGTTCCACATTTTCAAAGGATTAGATAACATGCATAAACAAATAAATATTCATATTTAAAATGGGAGAAAGAAAAAAAATATTTTATGCCCCCTCCTATGAAAATGTTTACAGAAAAGTTTATTATATATTAAATCCATAATCACGAATTTCTGACCCGTCCTCAAAACTGTTTTCATTAGTAAATGCATGAAAATAGCTAGTATTTTTATTTAATTACTTAGAAATTAAACAGCTTTTCACATTTTACCATAGAAAATAAATTTATTTTACAAAAAAAAAAAAAAAAAAAAAAAAAAAAAAAAGAGGGAGGGTTTTTTTAATTTTTACATTTAATCTAATTTTCAACACACGAAAGTGATAGGAAAAATAGAATTATAATTCAAGATGCATGATAATAATAACAGTAATTATTCATTTTATTTAGAATACTTTTTAACGTAAATTAATATTATGACACGCATGATGTACTACTGATATTATGTTCTTATTATTTTTAGGGGATTCGTATTATCATATTAATCCTGTAAATATCAGGTAATCCCTATAATACATGTCTATTTCCATATTTTGAGAATTACCCTTACTAAGAAATTTTAATTTATAAATCAATATTTTAAAACGGAAAATGATCTAAACTTTTTTCTGCCTCTTATTTTGGTAATTTACATATTTTGTACTAATACAAATTTATGATAGTCCTAAATTATAGTTTTTTTAAGCCCATTAAAAAAGTCCTTGACCACGTCGCAAAACAAATTGAACAAATGAAAAAGTAAAGTAATTAAAAATTAATTTTCAAGTAATAATGAAGGCGGGGAAAAATTGCAGAAACTATTAAAGAATTTCTGAAATGTTTTCAAAATCCATAAATCTATATTCTGATAACTCTTTATCTATTATTTATTAATCTGTAGGGCTTTTTAGCACATTTGAACTGCTTTTAAACGAATGTTTTAAGTATTCGAAACCAACGAAAGGGATTCATCTCGTTCGCATCGCGTAGACTGCACTACCACCGCTGAAGCCAACGCATTCAATAAAATCACTTTTTTCCCCCGTGAAAACTGGTTTTCGCTTCTTGAAAGCGAAACTTGTGCGCTGTGCATTCTGTGATAGTGCTGTCCTTAGACGCTTGTGATTTTTCCGCGGTCGTTCAACAAAATTTACAGGAATGAATCATGATGAAATGAATGAATCATAAATTTTGATACTTGACAAGATTTGTTTTTTTTTTTTAACGTAAAATCTATTGAAAAAACGCAGAAAAAAGGAGAAATTTGTAAAAAAAAAAAAGCCAAAACAAGCATGAAATCAATTAAAACATCTCGAAAAAACGCACATTTCATCAAAGATTCATTCATTTCAGGTTATGAAACAAACAACACTCGACTCTTATTTTTGTTAAACAAAAGATTTCTTAAATAATATTCATAGTACTATTTCATTATAGTATACTGAAGTAATTACCATTTATTTTTCTTTGTATTGGTTATTTTTTCTGCATAATTTGTTCTCATTTTTTTAATACTTTCTTCCATAAAATATTCCTTAAAAATAAATCTCATTATTAATATGTAATTATTGTTCTTTAAATACACATATATATATATATATATCATTTAAAAAAAATAAAATAACTTTAAAAATGCATTTTTTAGATTACTTATTAAATTAATTACTAGATTTCATATTTATTTTTCCATATTATACTGATTATAGAATTAAAATGCTGTCTAAGAATGATAAAATGACGCATAATCCATTATACTCTATAATCCGCAAAATTCCATAATCCGCACAACCTTTAGCCTCAACTTGTGCGGATTATAGATCTTTGACTGTATAAACTTTAATTATGTTTAGCAATCATATGAAATTGATATTTTATTTTAAGAATTGAACTATCATAAAAATTGGAATTTTGGTACTGTAAATTTACAAAATACCTGAATTAAGGTATATAACCTGAACACAATCACCTCTGAATTATCATAAGAATTTTGCAAAACATGGGAAGAGTGTTCTGTAAATTATTTTAGTGTAATAAAGTTAATCTTTATTAGACCATTTCTTTTTGTATAAATTTTGGGTACTTACGTATTAACGCCACCGCAGCAACAGATTTGATGGTTTTTAAGTATCGCCAATCTACACCTAAAATTTTTGCGACAAATCATAAAATAAAACACTTTCAAAATTCAAAACAGATTATTTAAAAACAAAGCAGTTAGTCGGATTTCGGTGCAAAATGGCCTGATATAGAGTTTAACTCCTGTATTATCACTCCTGAAAAAAATAAAATTGCATGTTGATCTGTTTTTGTGCAAAACAGGCATCAAAAACCAGCAAACAACAAGGCAACAAGAAATCCAAACGATAACTGTGTGCGCGTGCAAACAACGAGATTGCTCTTTATTGGTGCATCAGTGCAATTTATGCTGCGGTGGCGTATTAACGCCACCGCAGCATAAATTGCGCTGTGCCAAATTTTGTAATAGGGAAACATAAATTTAGCATTTTGTATATAGATAAAGTCATGATTTAAGGCTAGAACAAAATGCCTCTTGCTACAAAATATCTGACTCGCAAAAGTAATTACTGTCAGATTGTAACAAAAGTTAAATTTATCTCATATTTAACTGACTGATAAACAATTCTTATTAAGTTAAAAAAATATGTAATTTTTAAAGAAGGTTGAACTTTTTGCAGCATTGCAGAAACTATTTCACGTGTAGCAAAAAAAAAAAAAAAAAAAAAAATTCTTAGTTTTTAGTTACCAATTTTCAGAGCATCAATGGTGATAAGTGGAATGAAAGGGGTTATTCTGAACTAATTACACCAAAAATAATCATAAACTCTAGGAATCAGACTGAGCATAATGTTTATTAATTATTATTGTGTATTAATTATGCTTTCAAAGTAATTCTACAGTAAAAAAATTATACAAACTTTGAATTTTCAATGAATAATGCCCATTTTTGACATTTTATTTGAGTTTCTTGGATCCAAATGGACCAGGAAATGTCATTGTATATCCCTATTATCTTAAATCTTGATACAGCTGGAAGAGCATGATTTGGAGTATGATATAATTAAACCCATTTCAAAAACATTAATTTATATCTTCATGAAAGTCATCTGATTTTTATATTAAATTGACCCAAACATATTACAGGTTTCTTTCTCTATTCAAAAAAGTTTTTTTAATTATTTCAACTATTAATAAATTCATATTAAAATCAATGTGAAATATAAAAGCAGTAATTCTTGCACACCCATTAATAACTACTTTGTGTGTAAAAACTATAAAAACAGAAAAAAATGTTGATTTTCTTGAAAATTTCAAAACAAATAAATCTTTTTTCCTTATAAAAGGTATCAAGTTGAAAAGCTAATAAAATCAACAAAATTAAACTGTGAGTATTTTATTATGAAAATGAAGTAATTGTAAAAAAAAAACCTACCATTTTTGCCTGTGTAAAAACTATAAGGACAGCAAATAAGTTCAATATAGTAACCAAAGAAACTAATATTTCATATATTACGCAACCACCTCTAAAGTTTAATGATTACAAATATTACACCATTCCTCGACATCATTCATTTTTGCACTGTTCGGGATTGTGTTTGTGCTATTCATCCTTAATCATAGACCTGAGTTCTGATGATGAGAAAAAATGCCTTCCTTTTTGATAAACTCAATCTTCTAGATCTCACCATAAGTTATCGATAGGATTTAAAACTGGATTTCTGAGCGCCCATTGCAAGACTTCAATATTTTTCTTGTGGAACTAATGTTTTGTGGATCGGCACATTATCTCACTGTTATAGCTGTTCTTTTTTTTTCCTGCAGGAATTGTATCAACAAGTGAGAGATGGCCAGAAAGAGTTTGTACATGTGTCTTTGAATTAAATTTTGCTAAAAACATATACAAATGGCTCCACATCTTTGAACAAAAAGCAGCCCCATGTCGCAATCGATCCATCACCTAACTGATGTTTTAATAATAATAATAACTAATGTTTATCTTTCCTGTCAGCTTGTTTTGTTTTCAAATAAAGCATTTTATATCCAAACAAATTGTTTAAAAATGTGAAGAATTCGTCTTTATTAAGAAAATTTTCATAGGACTCCAGTTCCTGTGTCCAGTCAAGATAAAAGTATTAAAATTATTGCGAGTTAACAATTAGATCAAAATCAGCAAGATTTATGTTACTCAATGTAATTTTTTGGTTAACTGGCACCAGTATTAAATATATATGTATATGTGAATATATATACATGTGTGTGTTTATGACAGTCAATTATCAACACGAGGGATGTAGGGTCTAAGGAGGGGGCTAGGGGTGCCCTCCATGTGGGCTTTTCTAAGGGAACTTAACCTGTATTTAACGCAAGGAAATTGAAGGCTTGAAGAAAACCACAAAAACTTCAAATGATTGGGTTATAATATAAACCCTCCAGACAACCAGTTTCGAGAACAGAACTTCCCGGCCATTGGTGGGGCACATGCAAGTGCATAAAAATTCTGTTAAAATACATTAATTTGATGTATCTCTGATTATGAAAAATCATGTCACAAAAGGCCAGATAATATTAATACCAAACACTTTTCTATTGAAAAATATATTTACATGTGAATATTAAAAAAGTAAGAAAATATTAAAACAAATTATCATGTGCAAAAAAATTATTCAATGGAGGAAAATTAAAAGACTACTTCAGTCAACTGAATGAAATTAACCCTCACAAATACTAATCCAATGGAATATTTTATTATTATTATTATTTTTACAGATATCTTATTTGTATTTCAGTATTTTTAAACAATTCTTTTTCAGTGACTAGCAGAGATTAATCTATACAAAGGTCATTTTTTACTTTTTCATTTTGTTTACGGATATTTTTAATTAGGACATTTTCATTTTCAGAACCAGTTTCAAAGGTGAAAGCATCCTCTTGAAAAAAAAATCTGCAAACACAATCGAAAAAGTAAAGAAGGGCAGATGTAGAGTCAGATCATTCTCAGCTAGCCAATGCAAAAAATTAAAATACGCACAAGATATCTTTAAAAATTTCCTCCGTAAGATTAACATTAATGAGAGAGTTGATTACAAATGGATTTTTATATTTAATTACAAAACAGCTGACACAACAACAGCAAATGTGGCATTGAAAACCTGAAAATAACCCAGTCAAATGGAAATGATTATTAAGTAGATTACGAAAGAGTGATACTAATAATAATAATAATATTATTTTGTCTTTTACAATTGGGTAATCTCTATAAAACAGAGCAACTAGCATTTTTTAGAATATTCATGGTTTGGGGATGGGTTGGTAAGCATACCATGTAGGATGCAAAGACTCTTAATTAAAAAAATATTATTGTTTTTTTTATTCTACCCAATTTTTTTTAGAATTCGTCGTCAAATTTTAGTATTAAATAAATACAATGACATATTCAATTCTTTAGGGTCAGTACAATGCATGTATAACAAACTTTTTGATAATTTTAGACACCCCCCCCTGCCCTGAGATCCATTCCCTCAATGATAACATTATCAGTATTTAAAAATTCTTTTCTTTATTATACATTTATTTTCCGCTTATTTTACTAGTTTCATTCAGAGTTGGCAAAAAACCTGTTAAAAAAAAAGACTTTTTTTTGTTTTTGTTTAAACAGGTTTTTTTAAAACCTCCTTTCTTATTACATATACATGAATATTTTTTATGAAAATAGACATTGTTCGATTATAAGTAGTGTAACTTTATTTTAAAATAATTTAAATCAAATAATTACAGTGAATTTATATAAAAATTTGAAAAAAATCACATTTTAACTAAACAGTATTAGAAAACAGTCTTATGTTCAAAGAATAAACTGCTCTATCCAGTGAAACATTGATACTCTGAACTCTTTATAAACAATCTTTTGATTACTAATAATAAACATTTGAGTGTAGTTTGGTAAATATATTATTTTTCATAATTATTCAAATATTAAATTTCAAATACTTCATGGGATTTTGTTTTTGGAATGATAATTTGAAGTCAACATTTTTTGTCATTAGATTCAGTAGATAAAGATTATTATTATTATTATTATGCTATAACTAGCATCCCAATCTTTGAATACTCTCTTATTCGTCTTTATATTATGATTTTAATTCTTCAAGATAATCTCCCCAATCAAGAAAAAATTTATTTACAGCATGAGCAAAATCTTAAAGATCATCATGTTATGTTATTTATTGCATAAATAATTTGCAGTTAAAAAAAATATTTATTTTATACTACATATTGAATATTTTTTATCTATTTTATTTTTGATAATTTTACATGTTTTAAGCTTTTTCTTTAGAGCAATAGATGAGTTCACTAATGTATACTGATTTTAATCCTATACATAAAAAAATTACCTAAATCTGTTAAATCTAATGCTTATTGCTAAAATAAGGTGTTAAAAGTAGAAATTATTTATAACCAATATTTTGGAACAGTAAATTATAAAGAAAAAAGAGAAAGTGTCATTAGATTTCTTCTAAAAACACCAATTTGTTTTTCTGAGAAAAAAGTCAATTGGCTTAAACTGTGATTAAAACCAATTGGTTTAATCCGTGCCAGCGCTGGTTTCATTGAAAACAAATAGATAAAAAATATCTTATTATATGCAATATACTGTTATATCTACCAAATAACATTTAAGGGAGATAACTAGTATTTGAAATTATTTAATAACAGCTTTTTGTTGCAGAATGCATTCAAAAGTAATATTGTCTACTTGTAGTTGGCGCATGAAAGGAAAGGGAAAAACAAAACTCCTTATAAAAAAAATAATAAAAAAAAAAATTCTACTAATAAATCCTGTAGACGGCAGCACAGATGATAACCTCATCCACTTCACGGGTGAAAATCTAGGATTAATTAAACCTCAATTTCTATATTAAAATGCAATCGGTCTGCCGAGTCATATCTTGGTGGAAAACAACTATAATCCCGATTTTAGTGGTTAACTCAGAGGCTTAATAATATATTTTCCTGCTCCCAATCCTCCATGTTTTCATACTTTTGGCTGAATTAAAGCACAGTGGTAAACATACAAGACAACCGCTAAATAGAGTTTTTAGGTTTTTCCCACCAAGATAGGACTTGATAGACCAATTGTGTTTTAATATGCAAATCAATATTTGACTAATCGTAGATTTTCACTCATGAACTCAATAAGATTGCCTGTGCTGCTGTCTCCCTGTCTATAATAAACACAAGTATAATTTCTAACTTACTTTGCACATTGTTTATCTAACAGTGGATTATATGAGCATATGGCAGAACAATAGAAATGCTAAATATTGGGGTATTCCATGTTTTGAAATGAAATAATTTTAAAATCATTAAACATTTTTAATAATAACTTTATATTTTCATAAAAACAGGCAAAAGACTGAAAAAAAGATGACAATTTATTAAGAAAAGAGCTACGAAAAAATAGAAAATTTTTATTGAATTAAAAATTCTAACAATATCTAAAGATGGACTACTTCTGCCCGAGATATCGTACGATATCATATACCACCTTCGTCACCCCTAAAGGGATAACTCATCCCCTTATTCACATAGCCTTTTATTTTTGTCATGGATAAATATAATCATTACAAAGAAAGATTTTTTCCTTTATTTAATGTTATCTTATCATTTTTGGATCATTTAGAGATATTCTTTTCTTAAAACAACCAAAAGTTAAAGTATAATTACAATTTATATAATTACACATAAATAACTACTATATCTGGTGTTCTAATTAATGCAACCCACCCAAAATTTATACAAGCACACATAATCATTGTAAGAGGGAACTTTATCAATTTTTTACCCGAATTTTATGATAAAGTAAAACATTTAAGCTACATGTAAATTGAGATTTTAATTATTGTAGTCTTACTGTCTTTTTTTTTTTCCCTAATGTAAGCAAAATTTAATGATTTATGCAATCCATCCAACAAGCACTTTTAACAGGAAATTTTGTTGAACCTTTCCTCTTCCCCAAATTTTTTTAAAAACTAATTACCGTATAGGGGTTCAATGAAATAACTTGGACTTCATTTAATACAAATCCATAATCCTAATTATCCAAATTTTGATGAGAGGATACATAATTACTAAAAGCCATGACTTTTGCCTTTTTTCAAAGCCCACCACCCTCAAAAATTACCTCAAAGAAATTTTTTTATTACAATAAATGTTGAGGCAATCCACATTCATTTCAGTATAATTTCAATATAAGGGCCAATACTTTAAAACAGTTAAAGCTGGAATTCTGATGACTTACAAAAATTTTCTTAAGAAAAAATAAATTTTGTCTATTTTATTATTATTGAAATCAATTAAATTTTAGTGTAGAATAAATATACAGCCTGAAACATTCAAACAACAATAATTTGACGATAATTGATGTAACCCATCTTTTCAGGGTGAACACTCTTTATCTCTTAACTGCTAAGCATCAATTTTTCTAAATAGACTTTTGTTGTCTTATTGAATCTTTGAAAATTTGCAATTAGATAAGACAAAAATTTCTTTCAAATTTATTGACCTTTAATTTTCATGCATGATAAAACATGGGTGCAAGACCTTCAGTCTGAGGACTGATTTCAGTCTTGGAGAGATTTTCAACTGATATTAAATTTTGCTTTATACGCTTAAATAATAACAATTTTACGATCAAGAACTTTTAATTACATTCTTTTATTATAATGGATAAATTTTTAGCCATAATATAAGGCATAAAGATCTTTGGTACTTACATATTAACGCCACCGCAGAAGAAGTTGCGCTAATGCACCAATAAAGAGCAATGCTGTTGTTCGCAAGCACATCCAGTTATGGATTCCTTGTCGCATTGTTGTTTTATGATTTTTGACGCCATTTTTTAGTGCTACGAAAATGCGTATTTCGGATTAGCAAAAAACTGAGCAAGATGCAATATTATTTTAAATCTATGTTAAACTCTATATCGACCCATTTTTCACTGAAATCCAATTGACTACTTTGATTTTAAATAAAGTGCTTTGAATTTTAAAAGTGTTTTGATTTTAAATATTGAGATCTTTTTTATGAATTGTCAAAAAAATTTTAGGTGTAGATTAGTGCTACTTTAAAATCGCAAATCTGTAGCTGCAGTGGTGTTAATATGTAAGTACCAAATCTTCTAATCCATTTCAAGTTGGTTTTTCTTGATACTAAAAAAAAATTTCAGTCTCTGCATGGATGGACGTCTTGCAACCATGGATAAAGAGTACACATTTTAATTCTTAAAACCTGTCTAAATCTCTTACGATTATATATAACCAATGATGAAATCGCATTGAAAACCTGTGATAAATCACAATTAAATATAAAATAAAAGCACATGCAAAAAGTCACGAATGAGCATTCAAAAATCACGGTCACAAAGTTTATTTTGATCTTGTCTCGTTACAGACACATGTTTACATTGGCTGGTGATGGTCTGTTTAAGTTTCCAGCCTAAAACACATCCTGTGTGTGGATTGTTTTTATAGCGATTAAAACAAAGTTTCATTATTTAATATGTAAATAATTATAAAGGGAGACTTGTTGTTGAAGAATATACATATAATATTAAGCAGTTAAAAATATATAAATACATCTGCCACTAACTTTAATATGGCAACTCTATAATATTAACCATTGATGAAATTCATGTAATTAAAATGAAGAAAGCAAAAGTAAATAAATAAGAATTACTATAATTATATCATTAATCAAAATTCTACCATGAATTAGCATTGAAGTAGCAGAATGTAATTTCATTATCTTCCATCCTTCACCATTTTGAACTTAGCAGAAAATTCCTCTCTTTTTTTTCCATTTCCATGGCTAATATTAGTATACAAAAGTAGGAATAATTGAGAAAGTATTGTCAATGGTATAATGTGAATTAACAAACCATGCAGCACAAACAAGACACATTCAATTAATATGCTGGGACTTATTGGTGATGGGGATGAACAGAAAATGACACTGAAAAGAAAAAAAAAATCCATATTTTATAAATTTGAAAGAGTACAGAACAAAATTTAATAAAATATAAGGTTTAAGTATTACAAATATACCCCATGTTTACTTTTAAAATGACATCAAATAATATGAAATAAATTATGCCTTTTTTTCCTTTTAATTCACCTAAATAAATTGCTTTAAAGTTTACATTCACATAGCATACTACAAAATCAAAGTAGTAAGAATTTTTTGCAGAAAAAAATCTGCCTTTAATCCTTTTTAGAACACTTAATTTTATTGATACAAAATCTTATTATACATGTTAAAATGACAACTGAGAATCTTGTTATTAAATACAATAAAGGAAAAATTACCTATTCATTGAACGTTTAGGCACTATAAACAATCGTCATTAACTATTTATTTACTTTTACGATGATTTCAATCTATGTTTAAATTTGAGAAATGCAATTTTTCAATAATATTGATTACAATCAGATAAATTATATTCTAATATCATAAATAATAAAGGATTAAAAACTTACTTTAATCACAATATACTACATTCTTCTTCATCGCCATGAGTAAAATCGCAAACATAAACAAACGGTTCATTTTCAGTGTGACACTAAACGCACTCGACGGCGTTCGTAAACTCATCAAAAACTGGTTACACCGAACCTCAACTTAACCACATTGATTTCAGTTTTTGCACAAAAATTCATGTGTTTAGTGTGGAGTTTATGAATGTGTCCATAATATGTGACTTACTTCGGTATTTCTAGGTATATTAAATTTTTTACATGATATTATGTTTTATTATTCCAAATATGTTAATGAAATTTTAACGTTATTGAATACTCTATAATCCGGAATCGTCTAATAGTGCTGATTGTGGTTTAAATAATTTATTCAGCAATAATAATAAGGTTTTTAGGTATCTTTTTTATTAAAATCCAGACTCATTTAACCTCTTTTTGTAAAATAGTTAGAAAATTAATAAGATTAATTAATAAAAATAAAGTCAGTGTAACAGTTGGCTATTGGTTGCGGCAACATCTGGAATAGCATCTAAGCCAATGGTTGACTAATCATAAGCAGTCAAATTTTAATGGTTATAAGTAATATTTGATCCTGTAAAATTCTTTAAAAAAAACTTTTTTGTACCTCTAACATAAATAGTTCTCTTAATAATTCCCTTAAAATCTGTCTGTTCCAGTGTAATTATCGTGGATTTCTCTAAAAAACTGCAAATTTTCATTTCTTTATCTGCAATAATTTCCTTAATATAAAACAATAAAGATCATCACCCAAAATAAGTTCATTTATGATAGCAACAGTGGTGGCTGTTTCCTCTCTTTCTCTTTTTTCAGAAAACAGTTTTAGTATTTGTCAGAGTTGGAATATAATTATACACATCAATAGGCACACATGTTTAATTTAACCATCTACCAATGTTCTATTTGAACTGCATAGATTTATTTAGTGTTTAATGCTTTGATATTCGAAGAATTGTTGTGAAATAGAGCTTAGTTTAAACTAGAATTTTTTTTTTTTTTAATGTGTGTTATGCAAAGAACATGCATGTTTTTTCAAGAATATTCTGAAGCTTTTATTAATATTTTTTTTTAATAAGAAATCAATTTACAAAGAATTGTTTTTACATCAAAAATCAAATGAACTTATTAAATCTTACAAATAAACTAAAAGGATTCATAAAATTTATTTTCAATAAAATGATATTTGGCTATTCCTGTAACATGATAAATTTTCCATTGAAATCATGAAAATTGCTGCATACTAATTAGAAAAAAAGCTGCGCTACTAAAGCAAAAAGTGAGCAAAAAAAAAAAAAAAAAAAAAAAACGCAAAAGAACTTTTAATACTGAAAACAAAACTTTCCTACAATAATTTTTTGACCGTTTGAAATATAATATCTCATTGGGTAGTACATTATGAATGATTGAGAGACAACATTTCCTGAACAACATGCTTAATAAAGTATTATATATTCAATGTATTTAAATTTTGCTTGATAAGAAATATTTAATTTTATCTAAAATGCAAGCAAAATTTCAATTCAAAAGATATAAGCTGAGGCTCTTAAAAAATGGATAAAACAAAGTTAAAATTTCATGAAAGACATAATAATAATATTCTTTTTATATCTATTGAAGGAAATTTTAAATTGCATAGCTGAAGCCTGTAAAATATTATATCGAATTAAACAAAACATCTTGAATTTTCTTATTTTAAGAACGCAGATTAAGATACTAAAAGAATATAATTTCAACTAAAAATTAATTCATTAACATTAATTACCAAAAGATGGCGCCAAAACAGTACTTTGAACCTAAAGTAATCGATGAATTAAATTTCGATTAATCGATAATTAAATTCAATGAACACTAGTATCATAGAGGCAACTTATAAGACGCAATACGACAAAGAAACTCTTAGTACAACTTCTAGAATATGATTTATAAAAAATTTTTGATTTAGATACTGTACTTTTGGTGTGGATGCTGCTGTTGTCAATTTTCTCTTTAAAGGCTGAATTTAAATTCTCAGATTCATTAATTTTAAGTAATGATTCAATTCATTTTTTTAATGAAATATTTGTTTATTTTAATTGAAAGGGATCTTTTACTTAATTCTTGAAACAAATATTAACATTAGATAGATGTTAAAAAGTCAAAAATCAGTAGTTGAACTTGAACTTGCGGCTGTTGCAGGTTTATTAATTTGAATCATTCTTCTTTCAAAGTCTTCCACAGTGATTCATTCAGGGCGTTGGCGTCTTTTTACTGCTATGAAAACTTAGACGATATGAAAATTAGCAGCTGGCTATTTTTTTTAATATGACGTCTTATAGCGATGTAATTAAACAGCATTTAAAAAAATTATTCATCTATTCTCTTTTCTAAGTTAAGTTAATGGTAAGATATTTTTAATCATCTATTAAAGTTTCTATAAAATGTATTTATTATGTAATAAAAATATCCAAAACTGTTAATGATTATCAAGAGGTGAAAATTATTAATCTTTCCTGATCTTAGTTCAAACTTGTATAGCACCATCTATGTTGTTACTTAGAAAGTAAACAATAAATCTTTAAAATTCTATTTATTATGATGCGGTGGGGTAATTTAAGGTTATGGTTAGGCTTAATTAAGTGTTGTATGATATGCTCAATTTCTATATTAACTTTAGTAAATGTCTAATGCTTTAAATTTTGTTATAAAATCTCCAAAAATATATTTATAATTCTGGTGGACTCCAGGCGAATACTACATATGTTCCAAAATTCTAGGCAGTGTAATTTTTACACTGAAATGCAATTTATTTTTAAATTTTGTATAGAAAGTAAAGAATGATAGACAAAACATATCGTTGTAAGGGATAAAAAAAAAAAAAAAAAAAAAAAAAAAAACGAAGAAATTGATTATAAGAAAAAGAGATTTTAAGAAAAGGAAAGATGAAACATCCAAAATGCTGAGTAATTATGAGGAGTAGAAGAAATGAAACAGATAAAACAAAAATCGATTTTAAAGATATAAAGCAAGGTTCGTGGATAAAAGTCAAGTACTGTTTAAAAAAAAAGGCCATTATTTCTTTAATTTAAATAGTATGTAAAAAAGGGAAACTTTTTTGAGAAAGAAAGGGTATACAAGGATTTTTTTTTTTTTTTTAATTTAGAAGGTATATGGCGTGTACCCTCCACTACATCCCTGGTTGGGTATTAAAGCAGCATCCATTTGATAAATTTTATGGAATATATGTGGTTGTGGTATTACTTTTTATTTTAAATTAATTTTTAGATTACTTGAACTAAGAATCAGATGCAAATAATACCAAATGTTAGAGTTTGAAAGAAGGTAATTTATGGGAATTCCTTAAGAACAAAAATTCTGTTTTCTATGCATAAAAACGAAAACACTTGTATAATATAACTATATATACTTCTATTTCAAATACTAGATGCTGTTATCAAACTGTACAATTGTTTCAAGCAACGTATGTGTCAAATTGGCAGTGTATGACATTTTTTTTCTACAAAGATTCTAACATCAGTCTATTAGAAATATCATTCCAGATAACTGGTTTTAAAGTTAACCGGTTTCTGAATAAACGGTTCGATACTGTATTAACAATGCAGCATTAAAATAATTACAATAAGTAATAAACTAAAATAATTTAATAAAAATTAAGATAATTTTTGAAATGATAAAATTGATAATAGTAAAGGTCAAATAATTAATTCATAATGTATTATTGAATATACAAAATGAAGATGAGAGACTTTTATCATGAATTATTTAATAAAACTTGCGTCATAAGTGTACCCTACAAATTCAATCAAACTCTTACAATAAGGAACTTTTATTTCAGATTTGACCAGACTTTTACTATAATAGAAATGTAAAAGTGGCAATGTGAAAAGTACTAATTATGTTAAATTGTAGGCATACTGGTTTCAATGGCATGTAGCTTATTGTCCTCCCTTGAGCACATAGGAATGTAGGCTGTATCCTACAGAAACAGGCATGTTTGCAAATTAATATAATTGATTCTTTTCATGTTGTTACTTTTATATTTTTATTATATTGCACCAAACATCATCTTAATAATTATTCAAACTTGTATTAATCACAGAAACTTTATTAATACATAAATATACTATTTTGTAAAAAGATTTTAATTATCAGTGATGTTTTGAATTTTTTCAGAAATTGTACTTCTTTTATGAAAAAATATGAGTTCAGTCATATTTACAAGAATTATGTATTAAAGTACATACGGGATGATATAAAAATATCACACTACATATGAACTGAAAATTTCATTGTTTACATCAACAATGCTCTGTAAATTTAAGGAGTGTATCATATTTTAAAAGAAGGCTTTAAGGATTTTGTTTTGATTATACTAGGTAATAATTAAGAGGTACTGATAAACTTATAATATATAGTTGTTTCTGTTATTGATAAAATATTCTGCATCAAGATATAATTCCACAAACAGTTACAAATCATTTCACTGGAATACAAAAGTGCTTTCGTAAACCCCATGCTCTACATGCTTAGAATTCAGTGATCACATTACACCTCAATTAATTTGCAATATTTGCTGCAACAGTCTGATGTGTTGTAACATTTATCAAGAAAAACAGTCTAAAGTTATTAATAATCATAGTAGTTAAATACTTTGAATATTGACAATACTATCGCAGACTATAATTTTCGTAATATTAAACATCTGTTTTTGTAATTGAAAGTAGTTGCAAACATTTTAAATAGCATTCAGAGTGATAGTTCAATGCTAGCAGATGCCTGTCATTTATTTTTTTTAATATAAAAGTAGGATTTCAACAATTTTAATCAGTTGATTAAATGATGATTTTAATCAACTGATTTTTTTAAAAAAATAATTGATTTTAATAAAAAAATTCTTATGTGTTTAAAATGACATAAAACTATGAAAATGTAAGAGAAGAATAAATATAATTTTGAAAGATTCTACAGATATTTTGCCTTATGAATAAATGAGAATAAAAAAAAGCAATAAATAATTGCTTCTAAGCTTAATTCTGGAGTCTTGTAAAACATCAAGTGTCAAGTACAGTAACTTATAATGGCATAAAAACATATTATTTAAAAATACATTTAAATCTAATATAATTTGTGAAGTCATAATTTTCTTTAAGTAATCAAATTATTCATTTTTTTTAATAAAATAAACATGACATAGTAAATATTTGCAAAATAAGATAATAAAGAAGCAGAATCTTATTTTCTCATTATACTTTTACCATAATAAATTTATACCAAATATTGGTGTTAAAGACAAATGGAATAATAACATTTGCTCATTAGCTGTTGTAAGAGAATGTGTAAGAGAAAAAGAACTGATTGGTATAAAAATGCTAAAAAAAAACCCAGCTAATGTATAAATCATTCTAATTCAATTTCTTTTTTTTTTTTTTTTTTTTTTTTTTTAGCATGCACATACATTGTGTAAGTTAAGATTTAAATGATTAATAGTAACTTTTATTAATAGAAATGCAAAACGAGCTGCAAATAATATTTGTTAGTTGTGTTGTTTGTGCTACTTATGAAATTGCTTATCTGCAGCTTTAAAAAATTCTGTAATTAATTATGGTTTCTTTTTGGCTATTTGTTATAGGTGAATTCTTATACCTTACCTTGCCCCTTTTGAAATTGACAAAATGCATCTATCTTTTTTAAAAATAGTGATATTTACCTGTAAATGTTATGAAAGATTTTTATAAAAACCTCTCTTTACAGCAGTATTTCTAAATATGTGATCTGTACAAAAATGATAGAATTTTTTTTTTTGAAAAAAATAGGATATTATTAAAACATATTATTTAATTGTGTTTTTCAATTGGTAATTTATAAAAGTATTGAATTTTAATGATTTTTATTGCTCATTATGTTTTTTTTTTTCATTACGACTAAACACATTAGTAATATATTTTCTTATAAAATTGTGCCCCCCCCCCTTTTTTTCAACTAGCTTCCTGCCACTTTTCCTTTTAGAACGAGTAGTAAATATTAAATTATCATTATACTAACTAACCCTTTCCAGCACAGGCACATTCTGTTAGTAAAATGAGAAATTATCGACTGCTACCAGAATTTACAAACGACTTTTTTAGAAATTAAGAATTCCATAATTTAAGCTTTCATTGTAAAAGCAAAATTTTATTAAAATATTATTGGTGTCAATTGCAAGTTTGGAATTAAAATAAGGTATCCCGGACTGGGCACAATATGCCGGAAAGGGTTAAAGCATAAAAATATTCATTATGTACCTAATTAAAGATTGTTCACAATTTAATATTAAATGCAATTATGAATTTTAACATAGTAAATATCACTAGTATTTAATGAAGTTTTACAGAATTTCATCAAAATATTGATGTGTATAACTTTATTGTATTCTACTAACTCATGAAACTACTAATTTGCAGTTTTTATAATTTCTATAATAACTAGTTTATAACTAATAATTAAATTTTATTAATTAAAGTGTAAAAACATAAATTGCGTTAGCAACAATTAAAGGTTTAATTGTGCTGGAAACCTAAAACACCATATGTATGTTCAATATTTTAATGCTGGGAAAAAAATCCAATTTAAATAAAAGAAATTGATTTAAATTTTAAAAAATCCTATTTTTATTGTTATTTTTAATGAAATCATGATTTTTTTTATAACCTATACAGAAGGTACTTTTCTGTTAATTGGGCACCAATGTTTTATATACACATACATGTATACGCGACTGTTTGTTTATATATATCAGAAGATATATATCATGATATATATATCCAATATTTATTTTCAAAATTTGAAGTTTTTTTATAGTTTTTATATTTATGTATATATATATTTCAATTTATCAAGTTTTTTGATAGATTTTATATTTTCATTTTTTTTCTAATTATCAAGTTAAACAATTTCAATATTTTCATTTATTCAATATTTGTTTTTGAAGATATCAAGATGTTTGATATTTTGGATACATTTAATGTTTATTTTCAAATTATCACTGTGCAAATATATTGTTGATATTTTCAGTATCAAGTGTGAAACGAAATTTTCAATTTTTATTGTTTGTGTCATAATGTAGATACAGAATTTTTGTCTCTGACTTTACGGTTTTAATCAAAGAAGAAAACAATATCTTTTCCGAGCCTTAAACTTGAATTTTTTATTTTTAAATGTAGAACTACTTTGTTGGGCATAATTAATTTCGGGCAGTCATTGAAATATAAACTGTTTAATTTAAATAATAAGTTATAAATAGTTTTATTAGAAAATAAACTTTTTTAGTTTTAGATTAGTTGATTTTAAACTGTACAACATGTTAGAGAATACAAAATAAGAATAGCTTCTTTTAATACTCAATTTTTTTTTAATTAAAGAAAATTATTTTGTATTTAAGCTTTTTTTTTATATATTTCAGATTTTTTTTTAAACAGAAAATACTTAAAAAATTAAAAAACTAAGTGTATTGTATAGTTAGGTTTTTTTTTTTAAACTGCATAAAGCAAATTCCTTTTGTTTTCAATTCAGTTGATTTTCAATTTTATTCTAAGCAAGAAATGAAAAGAAAAAATAATTTTTAGAATAATGTAAAACTAATAGACTAGTTCAATGCAGTATAGCTTAGTTCCTAATTAATATTATGCTTGAAAAACAATTATTATGAACAATAATTTGGCTATTTTGAAAATATCGGATATATAGTAAAAATATCGGATATTTTTTTTCTGGACCCTGATGTACATATGTATATGTAGCACTGGGGCCCGGCTAACAGAAAAGTACTACAGAGATTCTGTTTTGTTTAAGTAGTATTGCCATAGTCAAAAATTTTTTTAACCAAACATTTCTACCATATAATTTTCGTTGCCTATTCATTACTCCCAAAATACAGAGGAGAGTTATTGAATTATGAAGGGAGAAACCTGGAAATTGTTAATAGGAAAGAGAACTTGACAATGTACTTCTTGCTATAATATTTGTTATGAAAGAATCACCTTTTCCCCAAACATACTTAACTGCTAATGTTGAATTAGTTACTGCTCACAAGATGTTGGGAAATATTTCAGCTTTTTGTGATACAGTAGCCTCCCTAAAATCCGCACATAAGTTTTAGTGTAAACTATGAAACATTAAGTTCAGATGTAAGAACAAAATTTGATTTTTTTATTTTTATATCAATTCCATATATATTTTAATTTGTAATTTTTGTTATTATTGCTGAATTCATGCGTTTTCATGAAGGAATAATACATTTATTTCAGAAAAATATCAATATATTGATGATATCATTGATAATCACAATCTTTTTACCAAATATATTTATGTATCCATCAAACTTTTTTGGTTATTAAGTCTGGCTAAACATGAAACAAAACTTTCTTATTTTATGATTTTGATGTGATTTAGTAACGTATTTTTATGAGGCAAATGTCTTAGAAAAGATACTTCTCTTCTTCATAAATATTTAATTATACAATATTCATTATTAACTTTACCTTTGCTTTTTATATTTTAATCTAAAAAAATTCTAAGTTATTATTATTTTAGTTTTTTACTTATTTTAATATTTTATTATATTGAAAACATTCATTATAGTTTCGATTTCATTGTTAATTACATTCAAATTACTGTTTAAAATATATAAACAAAGCAATGACCATGTTATGTTTCTATGATTCTTACTTAAATGTCTTGTGTACCTTTTCTTCCTAAATTTATTTTCTTTAAACAGTGACTATATTGAAGTAACGTTGTGAAATAACGTACATATCATTCCTTTACGGCTGATCTGGAAATGTGAGGACATTTTTATTCAAGAAATATAAGACTAACCTGTGTCTTTGAAGTACCTATAATAAATTAGTTATTCCAAATCTAGTTATGCACTTTCATATTAAATTCTGCAAAGAAGCAGGTGTTTTATGTGCCACATTGTAGTTGTAAAAGCATTACATTAAATATTATCATATTTTATTTTTTATTTAGCGTATAAAACGTTTATTGATTCACATACTTCTGAATAAAACATTGCTATTTAAGTAACCCCCCCCCCGCTCTCATCTGATTTTCTTGTGTAACTATTATACTTTTTACATACTTTATTATAAAGTATAATTCTGTTTAATTGCACTCTTCGCAAATTTTCTCCTCCTATTTGCATGAACAGATTAAAGACTTTTTTTGCTGTATTCCTTAATGGCACAAGAAAATGCATATTTTTACATCTATGCTGAGCTTTAAATATGTTTAAAATGCTAATAAATTATTAAAATATTTTTATATTTTATAATAATAAACTGTTATTATTTACTGTGCAAATTTTATTAAGTAATGCCAATATTTAGCAATAATCATTAAATAAAAAAAATGAAATTTGGATAATTTTTGACTAAACACATCTAGATATTTTAATTTCATTGACACGAAAATTTGTATTTTCAATCCATTCTTTCTAAAATGTATCATCGTTTTTGTAGATGATGTAAAATTTTCACAACAAATGTCTACATCGTTTATATTTTGTTTATGGCAAGTTATTAATTTTACAATTGTTTCTATTTATTTATAATTCAATGATTATATTATTAGGAAAAACATCTGACACACCTTTGGTTCCGCTAACATCTAAGAATTGGGAATGTACTGTAGCTTTTCATGCTATATTAGAAAATTTATTTAATTTCCTGCATCTTTATCGTATGAATTGTGCAGCAGAATATTTCATTAAATGAGCCTTTTGGAAAATCAGCTTCTTCATCACATGAAGAAAAATTGTTGATATGTGAGTTATACAAGATTAATTTCCCCCAATAAAACCATTTATGCACTCATATATTGATCCATTCAGATTCCTTGTGTCACCTGAAAGTCGTTATAATGAATTCTCTTATTCCATGTTTTTTCCCTCAACGAGTTCTACTGTTTTACTCTTCTGTCATTTTCATGTTGTTTGTGCTTGTTATTGATATGTTTTCAACCCTTTGACATTCATTGTTTTCTCTACGAAACCACAAAATTTTAATTCTGATATTCAACAACGACACCTGAATTTTAATTTAAAAAATACATTTTATTATGAATATGAAAAATACCCTTCTTCTTATTTACAAACACATTTGTTTTAGAAAATTAATCCCAATTAGATATGCCATTCATTTATTTGAACATCTTAGCAGTTAAAATGCTTTGTCCGGTTAATGAGAAGGTATTCTTGGTGTGTTTTTTTTCTTTCTTCATGAAATTTAGAAATGGGCATATTTTTAAAAATTATAATACAAAATTTATCTGCATTTGGTTTTTTACATTGATTTTATTTTTTCTATGAGAAATTTATTAGCATTTCAATATGCTTTTGATAATTTATAATATGTGATAATTAACATAGTTTTATTTATTTCAGACACACAAAACCAGTCACAGAAAAAAAGGAACTTTGATATTCATATTTTCATTCAAAACGCATAAAATTATTTAAAGTGTCAAATATGAAATGAACTATTTCATTATAAGAGGGTTTTGATACAAGATATTCTACTTTGCTCCATACAAAATCCTTTGTTTGTGAAGTGTGCAATGATAATTTCCCTGAGAAGCGTAATTTGAAACATCATCTATTTATAAATTCTTGTAATACACCTATCAAGGACAAAATATGCAACAAGGCATTTTTTATAAGAATAATTTGAAAAGTGAGTTAATTCATACTGGGATGAAATTTGTATGTGCAGTATGCAACAAGAATTTCTCTAAAAAACCTTATTTAATCAGACATCTGATAGTTCATACTGGTGAGAAACCTTTTGTATGTGAGATATGCAACAAAAATTTTTCTCAAAAGAACAATTTAAGCAGCCATCTGTTAACCCATACTGGTGAGAAACCTTTTGTATGTGAGATATGCAACAAAAATTTCTCTCAAAAGAACAATTTAAGCAGCCATCTGTTAACCCATACTGGTGAGAAACCGTTTGTATGTGAGGTATGCAACAAGAAATTCAGCCAAAAAGGCCCTTTAAACAGCCATCTGTTAACTCATACTGGTGAAAAATCATTTATATGTGAAATATGCAACAAGAAATTCTTTCAAAAGGGTAGCTTAAATAGACATTTGTTAATTCATACTGAAGAGAAATCTTTTACATGTGAGATATGCAACAAGAAATTCTCATGTAACAACAATTTAAGCCAACATCTGTTACTTCATACTGGTGAGAAACCGTTTGTATGTGAGGTATGCAACAAGAAATTCTCTCTAAAATGTAATTTAAATCAGCATTTGTTAGTTCATACTGGTGAAAAACCTTTTGTATGTGAAATATGCAACAAGAAGTTCTCTCAAAAGAGTGCTTTAAACCAACATCTGTTAGCTCATACTAATAAGAAACATTTTGAATGTGAGATATGCAACAAGAAATTCTCTCGAAAGAGTCTTTTAAACAGTCATTTGCTTAGTCACACTGATGAGAAACCTTTTGAGTGTGAGATATGCAACAAGAAATTCTCTCAAAAGATTGTTTTAAACAGACACTTGTTAATTCACACTGGTGAAAAATCTTTCGTGTGTGAAATATGCAACAAGAAGTTCTATCAGACGAGTGCTTTAAACCAACATTTATTAGTTCATACTAGTAAGATACATTTTGAGTGTGAAATATGCAACAAGAAATTCTCTCAAAAGAGTCCTTTTAACAGACATTTGTTAATTCACACTGGTGAGAAACCTTTTAAGTGTGAGATTTGCAACAAGAAATTCTCTCAAGAGACTGATTTAAACAGACACTTGTTAATTCACACTGGTGAGAAACCATTTGCTTGTGAGATATGCAACAAGAAATTCTCTCAAAATAGTAATTTAAAAAGTCATATGTTAATTCATACAGGTGAGAAACATTTCGCGTGTGAGATTTGCAACAAGAAATTTTCTCATAAGTGTGTTTTAAGCAGACATCTGTTAGTTCATAACTGATAAGAAACTTCTTTCGTGTGTGATATGCAATAAGAAATTTTTCTGAAAAGGTGATTTAAGAAACTTTTTAATAACTCATACTGTAAAGGACATTTTGTTTGTGAGATACGCAGCAACAATTCTCACTAAATTTTCATTTAAATAGCCACCTGTTAATTCCTAATTTTTAGAAACATTTTATATGTGAGATATGCAATGAGAATTTCTCTCATAAGAGTAGTTTAAGAAGACATCTGTTAATTCATACTGATGGGAAAATTTTGTGTCTGACATGTGCAACAAGAAATTCTTTCAGAAGCCATGCTTTAACCAAATTTCTTTTTACTCATACTGAGGAGAAATCTCTTGTGGGATATGTGTTACAAGACTTTTTCTGAAAAGAGTGTTTAAAAGAATCATCCGTTAATTTAAACTGGGTAAATAACAGTTCTCCGAAGAGGAATCTTGTGCTCCCATAATTTGTTAACTTATTTTGATACTTCTCTTTCGTCACAAGTCGGAAATTGCTAGTCAAATGTAACAAAAGAGGTGTGTTCGTACTATAACGATGTGTTAAAAACATCCAGATCTTGGTGTAATGGAATCCAGTACTTCGGATACAGTACAGTATCCGAAACTTTTTGTGTGTTCCTATAAATATTATTTGCATTTATCACACAGGTGGTAATTTGTGTTAATCTTAACAACGTGTATGATTTTCATAAAATGTGAAATATTTAAATCTAATTAAACGTATATCGAAAGTCCCCCCTAAACCATTGTGTAATGGAAACATTTGTGTGGGCCTTTAAATTAATAACAAATATTCTTTACACCACAGATTGTACAGAATGTATATTATGTGTATTTTCATATATGATGATAATCAATATTATTATGTTAGAAAGAGTGTAACATCAATAAAATTTCACTTGAAACTATTGTTTTTTCTTGGCTGTAATGCAACGGAATGCTTTTGATTGTCCTTTCATTGGAACTATACATTCGATTTTCATTAAATTTTAAATAGTTCGGCAAAATTATGCAACAATTATATATTTTCAATTTTAAACGATTCGGTTGTATAATTTTCAATTAATATGCAGACGGACGTACAAACTGAACGACGACTATAAGTGCTACAATAGATTAATTTTAAACACGATTAATCAATCGATAAATTAATTATAACAGATGTAAATTTCCCATTTTCCAGAAGCTGATCCAGAGTATCAGACCCGATTAAGTGATCGTTGAGGTTAATTGGGTGAAATAGTCCTCCAGTGTTCGTGTCCAGGATAGCTCAGTTGGTAGAGCATTGGCGGCTGCAGCCAATACATCTCTGGTTCGAATCCTGGCCTGGCCTTTTTTCACCCAAAATTAAAATGGAAAATTTACATTTGTTATAAGTGCTGCGTATTTACATAATTGCGAACGTACCTAAAGAGAAGTTCTCGTCAAATATCACAGTGAGCAAAATGAAACAATGTCCAAAACAAATTCTTTCAATTTAAAATTAACAAATCAGAAGATCAGGAGCTTCACCACTAGCTCTGGCATAAAAAGTTATTATTTTGAACATACTTTATATTATGTGAAAAATTTACGAATCTCTATTTTTTACACAATGTAAAAGCGAGTACCTCGATGCGATGCAGGAGTCTACTTTAAATGTTAATAACATACTGATGAAGTTTCAAAATATAAATAAATGTTGCTGATAAATGATGTTTTAAAATTATGCCTTTCTCAATAATTCTATAAAAAGAAAGTATCGTAATATAATTATGATGTCATTACTGATATTTGTCTTAATCTAGGGTTGCACAACCTTTTCAAGAGAAGGGCCACTTACAAATATGTCAGGGTGGTCGAGGGCCACATCAATAACAAAGAAATAATTTTAAAGGATGTGATGTGTGGCCTATAATCGGATAAAAAATATGATTTCAGGGGGTGGGGATGTTAACCAGTCAAAATATCCAATTCACAAGGTAAGGAAATATAAACAGTTTTAACGTTTTATATGTAACAGATATAGCAAGGATTATTTTCAAGATGTAAAAATATTCCTTGACTTTTTTCAGGAGAGTAAGTTTTGTTTTATTAAAAGTGTTAACAAACAAACATAAATTGCTGGTACCGCAAAAAATGTGAACTTTATGAACGAAAGAGAGACAATGAGTCGATCAACAAGAATTTTCATGCCTGCTCAACAAAATTCTCGATTTTCTGTGCCCGATTAATGAAATTTGTATTTCTTCCACGCCTGATTGACCAAATTTACGTATTTTACGAAACCAATCGACAAAATTTGCAATTTTTATGAAGCCGATCGAGAAAATTCTCGTCATTTCCTCGCCTGATACACAAAATTGGCAATTCTTGAAACCAATCGAGAAAATTCATGATTTTTCCGCTCTTGATCAACAGAATTTGCTATTTTTACGAAGCTGATCGACGAAATTAGGGATTTTTCCTCACATGATCGACGAAATTTGCGATTTTTATGAACTTGATCAACAAAATTAACGATTATTACGAAGCCGATCTACGAAATTAACGATTTTCTGCTCATGATCGACAAAATTCACGATTTTTCTGAGCCTGATCGACGAAATTCGCGATTTTTCCGAACCTCGACGACAAAATTCACGATTTTTCTGAAGCCGATTGACGAAATTCGCTGTTTTACTGCACCTGATCGAAGAAGTTCGCGATTTTTCCCAAACTGGTCGACAAAATTCCCCATTTTTATGAAGCCGATCGATGGAATTCACGATTTTTACGAAACCGATCGATGAAATACGCGATTTTTCTTCTCATGATCGACAAAATTCTTGATTTTCCTTTGCATATTCGACAAAATAGGCGACCTTTTTTTCACAGGATCGGCAAAATTCGCAATTTTTACGAAGCCGATTGAAAATTTTCAGGATCTTTTCACTGTTGATCAACAAAATTCGAATTTTCTACGAAGCTGATCGAGAAAATTTACGATTTTTCCGCATAAGATCAACAAAGTTTGTTTTTTTACGAAGCCGATCAACGATATTTGCGATTTTTACAAAGCTGATCGACGAAATTCGCTATTTTTCCACATTTTATTATTAAAATTCACATTTTTCCCGAGTCTTATCGAAAAAATTCGCGAATTTCCCGCGCCTGACCGACGAAATTCGCGATTTTTAAGCAGACGACCGACGACAATCGTGATTTTTCCGTTCCAAATCGGCGAAATTCCCGATTTTTCCGCGCCTGAATGACGAAAGTCGAAACTTTTATGAAGCCGATGACGAAATTCGTGATTTTTACAAAGCCATTCTACGAAATTAACGATTTTTTCGTTTTATTGACAAATTTCGCAACTTTCTACAGCCGATCGAGGAATTTCGCGATTTTATTATTTGTCTGATTGACGTAATTAGCGATTTTTCCGCTTCCGATCGAGGTATTTCGCGGTTTTATTAGAGCCTACATAATTAGCAATTGTTACGTCTGTGATCAACAAAATTCTCAATATTCTCGTCTCCGAGAGACGAGAATATTGAGAATTTTCGATCTCCGATCTATAAAAATCTCCGATCTATAAAATTCGCGATTTCTCGGTGTCCGATCGAGGAAATGTGTGCTTTTTCCACCCTCAGTTGACGAAATACGCATTTTTCCGCGCCAGATCAACGGAATTCGCGACTTTTGTTCTAACTGACGAAATCTGCATTTTTTACGCGGTAAGATGGAATTCAGGATTCTTTTTCCTCTGGATAAACTGATGAAATTCACGATTGTTTCGCTGCCAATTAACGAAAATTTCATTTTTTCCTTGTATCATGGATAAATTCGCAATTTTCCTTGCTTTATCAACGAAATTTGGGATATTTTGTCCGTGCCCGATCAACGATATTCGCGTTTTTTTCCATGCGATAAACCGAAGAAACGTGCTTTTTTTCCAAATGATAAAATTAATTTGCAATTTTTTCAAGCAACATCAAGAAAAGTGACGATTTTTTCTTGCCCGATCAACGAAAAGTGATATTTTTCACGTACGACCGATAAAATTAACGATTTTTCCGTGCCTGATCAACAAAACTCGCGATTTTTCCGTGCCCGATTGACGAAATTATTTTTTTCCGAGCGTCATGGACAAAATTCGCGATATTTCCGTGCCCGATCGGGGAAATTAGCTATTTTTTCCAAGCCTCATCGACAAAATTAGCTTTTTTCTCAGCATTTAATCAATAAAATTCCAGATTTTTTCGTGCTGATCACTGAAATTAACGATTTTTAAGTGACGAAATTTTATATTTTCTCACGGTAAATTGACGAAATTTATAATTTTTTTCCTGTGATATGCACAAAAATTGCAATTTTTTTCCAGTTGTAAATTGACAAAACTCGCGGGCCACACGTTAACTCATCGCGGGCCACTTTTGGCCCGCGGGCCACAGGTTGTGCATCCCTAGTCCTAATCTATTAAGTTTCTCAATTTCAAAATCTCTTCAATACTGATTGTTAATTCATAAAAGAATAAGCGTCTGATATGATATTTAAATGTCAATAAAATATTGACTTTCCTCATTTTGTTTTATAAAACTTTGCATCAAGGCCGTAGCTAAGGGGATATTACGGGCGGTTTAGCTCCTCCGCCCCGTAAACATTTTGAGCCTTCCCTGGGAAAGATTCCAAGGTCACTCAATGAATTTCTACTGTTACTATTTTAATGAATGAATCCAAATGAAATTCTGTTCAAAAATGTATTTGAGTTTTGAGACTTTTTCAAAGCTTTGCAGAAATATTAAATTGTAACTAAACTAAGTGTTTAAACATTTTCACATCCTATTTGCACATAAGAAGGTAACAGGATGCTTAATGTTACACTCGTTATACTCTCGAATTTTTCATCATCCTATTCTTTTCTTAGCATAAAATGAAGTTTTTATAACAGTTTAATTAGCAATATAGTATCTAAGGCCTGAATAGGCACTCATTTACCTTTCTGCATCAGAGAAAGAGAGAAAATATGAGCTCCCCTACATTTACTTGAACCTTCCATTATTCATTTCTAGCTACAGCCCTGCTTTGCATCATTTTTAAAAGTTGCTTATAACATCAAATAATTACTCTCCATATCTGATTATGATTTAGTTCTTGGGAACAGATTTTCATGTAATTCGTGTATGATACTGATACGACGCCACATTTGCTATACAAAATGAATTGTATTGCATTTACAGTTCATTCAAAGAGACACTCGAAATAATTCCATTTTATAGTGTGGTTTTTTGTGAAAATAGTTTGTGTTTTATTTTACACTATTTAAAGAATTTATTGAATGAAAAGAGATTCTGGATTTCTTCGAAAAAAAGGGGGGATACTGCACAGAAGGAAGTGCAAAGTATTTATATATACTGTCGAATGTAAGCCCTCTTTTCTTTCAAAAGCAAAAGCAGTTTAATTTCAATTGGGAATTTGTAATCGAGATTTAAAACATTATTTTTAAAAACCTCATTTTTATCATTAATTTAGAGCTAATAAAAGTAAATACAGGGATGAAATTCTTCGGCCTTCAGCAAGTTTTTGCTTAAAAACAAAAGGAATCATCTGAATTCTCCTTTAAAAGCCTCCGTTCCCACGGGAGGGCACACAAAATATAAATTATTTAAAAATCTTATTTTTTAAAACTATTTTTATTATTTGTTTTTAATTTCTACAAAAAATTATCTATAATCTAAATCCATCCCTCTCCCATGAAATTGCTGCCACCCTTGCCCACTCTGGTAATAAACATTCAATGTTTAATCTTTATAACTCTTTAATTTTAAATTCATTTTCAGTCTTACTTAATAAATAAAAAATAACGTTGTGTAAATAAACATTAATGTGTATATCTATATGCGTAATCCTTACTAATATTATAAATCGGAAAGTGAGTTTGTTTGTTTGTTCCGCTTTCACGCCGTAACTACTGAACCGATTGCTTTAAAATTTCGCAGACGTAAAGTTAGAAGTCCGGATTAAATAATAGGGTAATTTTTATTTATTTTATTCAAATATTTTCCTTAATAATTCAAAATGTAATTATTTTTCATACAAAATCAATAGGCATTTTTCAGATAAAATTTAACCATTTTCCTTTCCTGTTGCCAAGAAAATAAAAAATTGGAATAATAATTTTTCAGCGGCAATGAATTTTTAATAGAAAACTTCCACGCGAAAAATTATAATAAAATAATTTAAAAGAAAATAAATATGACGTCATGTTTGAAATAAAAATAAAAGGTGTATTTTTTATAATACATTTAACAAGGATATTTGTTTAGTTAATGGGAATTTTTGTGTAAAATATGGTGACATAAATTAAAAGTAAAAAGAATGAAAAAGAATTATATTTTTAATAAAATGGTTCACTCATGAAAATGTGACGTCATAGTTGAAATAAAGCAGGTACTTTATAGCAGTCGTTAAAAATACAAGGGGTATGAATATTAGTAGCTAATGGAGCGAGATAAATAATGACGTCATATTTAAAATGAATCAGAAATATTTTTTACTTATACTAATTAATAAGTTATAAGTTACATACAAATGAATATTTTTATTCAAAACTCATAATTATCAATGGAAGAAATTTTTTGTGGGGAAAAGGTGGAAAATAAAATCACTGATTAATATATTTTTGGCTCGATTTTTAATACTTTCGAACAAAGTTGAAAAGTTATTATGCTTTCGGTTTGTCTGTCTGTCTGGTCGCTTTCCAACTTTCGTAAATATACTCCGATTTCCATGAAATTTTTGAACATTATTAACGTTTACCTAGCACGAATACCTATTGAAAATGTAGTTTCTACCATGATTAGTTTATTTACAGGGATAGTCAAAAAATTTCCTTACATTACGGCATTATGGGGAAAAATCGTTTTAATTAAATTTAACGATGTTACAGCCTGTAGACATATTCAAATTTATATGCATTTACAAAGTGCACTAAAATATGCATTTTGTAAAGTATGTAGTGAAAAGGGCACTTACTATTTATTTACAGGGTCAGACAGAAGAATTCCATTGCATAGGAATAAATGGAGGAACAGTTTCCGACATATTTTAACTATGGTAAACGATTTCATGGTATAATCAAATTGATATATGTTGCTGAGGCTTAATGTAAGTTATTTCATGCATAATACAAAGTGCATAGCAATTACAGGGACACACAAAAGATTTCAAATATTATATATTCTATCCGAAGTACAGTATACCATGGATGATGACTGTTGCATGGATGAAATGCATTTTGAATTATGATATGTGCTTTTAAGTTTCGCTAAATGTATGCATATTAAATGGAGAGTATAAATGGTAATAGTATAAATAGTTAAATTTAGATATACAGGGTTACACAAAAGGTCTCGGAAAGGTTACTGAATATGAGCGTAATTTACTTAAAGGTGGTTTTTAAATAAAATATGCATTTTTATTTTGAACTGCATTTAGTAAACTAAGAAATGTTTGTAGTATATATATATAATGATAAACAGGGTCCCGCAAAGAACTGGATACAAGGTTGTCTTCGGATGATAATTTCTGAAAATGTAATTTAGGTAGTAATAAGAAATATTTTTGTTTGAAATAAATTTTAGAAAGATACTTTCGTGTATTAAAGGCACTTGGAAAACTACAGGGCTGAACAAAAAAATTCAAGAATGTTTTTATCTATTAGTATTAATCGCTGAAAGGAATATTTTGACCAGCAAACAAATTAGCAACTAGGGATTATCAGAAGTTTTTTTACCATAAATTCGCGATAAAAAGTTAATTACACATGCTTTTCATCATCGAAACTTTTTGCTTGATTGATCAATTATTTCTTCTTTAAATGTTATGTGAACGAAGTCACGGGTAACTGCTAGTAAAAAAATAAATAATGACTCAACGAAATCACCTTTGCTCACAAAATCTCTGTTTCTCTCCCCTTGACCTGTCCTTATCTCATATAGGTTTCTACATCATACCAATGTATTTCATAAAGTTTAAAAAATGTAAAAAATCTTTATTTTTTCCCTGCAGTATTTGTCATTTTGTTGTAACGATATTTATTTAATAATATAAAACCCCTACCTTTAAAAATGTCTGACTGTATCTACCCCTCCACCCAGTTTAAAATCTTTATTTAATTTTGCTTATTTATTTATTTATTTTTGCTTTATTCCAAACATTCTTGTAACAATAATAAAAATACATTTAAATTGCCCCATACAAAATAATAACGCTTAAGAGAAAACAAATGCAGCATATTTTTTGAAAAAAGAATTTTAAGCATTTTGAATTTTATATGCTGGAAGAGAAGAGAAATGTAAAATCTGAATGAAGGTGCAAAATTAAAGAAAGATATCCTTATTAATTACTGTGTGGCATATATTGCAAGGGAGATGGATTTCATAAAAATTGCATAAAACCATAAATGAAAGTTCACCTGGAGTGTGAAATACCGAAAATTCTCTTTCTTGGATTTTTTATATCAACTTTTCGAAAAAAAAATTATTGTGGAGGTTTTTATACTCCTTAAAATTAGTGAGTTTTAGTTATTCGCGGAACCAAAAGTAAAGAACATATCAGTATTCATGAATATTTAACTTGGTTATTGCGCGAATTTTGTTTTATAAAAAATATATTTTACAAAGTAAACTCTATTTGTTTTACGATCATTTGACATTGGAAAGCTGTATTGTAGAATACTCTAAATTCCAAGAATTTAAACCCTTAGATTGTGGTAAATTATGGATCAGTAATTATGAGAAAACCGAAACATGGCTTCATGCTAAAAGTTTAAAAAAAAGAACAAAATTTCAAAACTATTATTACGAATGCAGAATTTTCTGAAAAAATGTGTGGTAAACTTTAAAACCTCAGCAATAATTTGAGAAACAATAGAATGCGATCCTTCGATAGATCCTTGTCTTAAATTTAAAGTAGAAATCATGGCTGTAACTTTTCCTCATATGAAAATTCATAAACAAAAAAAATTCTTCTGAACAGTCGCAGAATTTTGATATTTTTTCAGTTATCAACTGGTAACTAAACTTCGTACAATAAATTAATTTATAATTAATTAAATGTATTTGCAGCATGTAAGTTTTAAAACTTAAAATATATATTTTTATGTTTCAATTGCATTTTTTCGATTAAAAAAAAAAAAAAAAAAAAACATATTCCCTTTTTATGCATGGAAGAATGTCTTAACATTTACGATTTTGATATTTGCGAATGTTTCTGAGGACTTAATCCTTGCAAATGTTAAAGGAAGGATTAAAGGAATACATCCTTATTAATTACTGTGTAGTCTGAAAGTTCTTATATTTTTAAAATTGAGAAAAAAAGTAGTAAATCAGATAATGTACTTTTATTTTTCTTAATCTTCTTTTGAAATCCCTTCATATAAATATACATCTATATGTGTATATGTGTGATAGCGTCATCTATAATCTTTAATTGAAAATAAAAAAGAAGAAACATTCAAATTGCAGAACTTTCTGCATTAGAGATGACTCGGTTAAATGCGTTATGCTGTATTATAATGTATATTTGCTTATTATATTTTTACATTAAGAAAGATTATAATAAAGAGGCTATTTCACACATGCAAAAGTATTCGCTTAGTAATACAGGGTTCCAATACACAATTCTGTTAAAAAAATTCTCTTACCCTCCTTAAGAAAAATTTGGTTTACAAACTGTTGTAAAACACATCATAATAAACAACTTTAGTCTAGATAAATGCTTAAAACAATATGCACTGTATGAATTCTATATTTTAAATTATTTTTTATTATGCTATTATTATATAATTTGCATAGATTTTATAAAAGAATTTTAGATTAATAAATAATTAATTCGAAACTTTCTCAGTTTTGATTGTTAACCGAGTTTCTGATAAATAAGGACTAAATCCAAAATTCCCTGACCTCATTAAACGTTTAAAAATTTCTCTGCTTTTTTTTAGCCTACATTTTTGAAAACCCTGATATTTTCCTGACCCGTAGGTACCCTGTAATATTAATCCTGTGGGAGAAATTTTTTAAAATATCTTGTTTCCCTTTCAATATTCCTAAATGATTTTTTTACAATATTATTTGCGTTGTATAAGTTAAAATCGATCTAAAGGAATCTATCTAAATCAAAGGCCTTTTTAGGGTTTAGTACTTAAAAGTGAAAATGGAACAATTATAAGACCACTCCTGTATCTATCAGTCCAGCGAATAAACTCATAAACTGTGGAAAGTGAAAAATTCAATTGGCGGAAGTAATAAGGACTATTGACCACAGATGCCAAAATCTCTTAATTATTCCGAAGTCGGATCCAAAACAAGTTTAAAATCTGAAAGTATTTATAAAACAATGTGTCTTCTTAAATATATATATATATATATTAGATTTTTTTTATAAAATTGTGTTGTAGGCTGGGCCTATAAAATGGCCTGTAGAGGTGCTGATAGAGTCGTCGGTACAGTAGATTTTCCACTTTAACTAATACTAAAGTGCCATTGAAAAAATTATTTGATGTAATTGCGTTTGAAAGATTTAGATATTCAAATTCTGTTTTTTTTTTCATCTCACGAAACCCACAGTCTAGTGTCTCTGACCGTCTCTCACAGCGCTGGTGTTCGGACACTCTTTTAGCTCTTGGCTCGATTTTCTTTTTTACATAGATCTCCATTCAGCCTGACCTTGCCAAAATCATATAATTCCGGAAAAATCTTAATTAAAGCACGTTATTAAGTAAAAATCGCAATTTAAAGAATGGAAAATGTTCAAAATTTAACAAAAGTAATGATTACTACAAACCGCAATGATTTGCTGTCAGAAGGGGAGGGGTAACATAATTTAGAAGAGATTCCATGGCGATAAATGACTTACTAAACGTACATGACGTGGCGTACTGCGCGTTTGGAAAGATGCCTCTATCTTATAATCTATGGACCTAAAAACCTGAAAATTGCATAGGTAGACACAAAAAAATTTCTTTCAAAATTTATATTTTTTTCAAAAATTCTACCTATAACCAAAAAAATTCATTAAAAATCGATTATTATAAGCTGATTTTTTTTCTCCAAAGGCACAACTGTTGGAGAAATATTTCATGACCAGACGACTGTCACTGGTAAAACCACAGATAATTTAATAACTAGAATTTTTTTTTTTTTGGGGGGGGGGGTAAAATTTCTGCAAACAATGCAATTACAGATTTTAAACTCATGCATATATTAATATTTTTTGGTGGTGATTAAAAATATTGAAATTGTGTAAATATCACTCTCTAACTTAAATATTTTAAGTAATTTTTATAGCTCAGCCTCTAATTCAGTTACAGCAAGTTACGACGTCCTTTTAAAGGTTTGACTGAAAGAGTTTCTTATGGCGCTTTTTCGATTAGTGGGGTCTATTTCATCCCCAGACAATTAAGGACCTTTTTCCCTTGGGGGAGGGGGGCAGAAATGGATTTTTTCATGTGACATATCATTTTAAAGCTTTTGGACGATACATTACAGAGCACCCACTTTGACCTCATCTTAATTCTTTTTTTCAACCAAAGAGGACATTTTAAATTTTAGTTTATTCATTACTTTCCCATATGTTTTTTTAAAAAAATTGTAAAATTAATGTTATATTTTACATGAACGGCCAATAATTTAAAAATTAAATTTAATGGTGTTCCCATCTATATTATTATAGAAAAAAGTTAAGGATTTAATACTAAGAACTGAACTAAGATTTGAAAATTTTAATTAAATGATAAAGAGTTTTGAAAATAATATTAAACGAAACTCTCTGTGCGATCTCGAACATACTTATCCCCTTCTTACTTTGCCATAAAATACACAATACAAATATCACATGAAATCTGAAATTATGCAGAAATATTCATTCTGAACAACTTAAAACTTGTAATCCAGTGTGCTTGCATGGCATTCTCCTGGAGCAAAAATTTAAACTTATCAGATGGCATATTCGAGTGCTTGCATTGCCAATTATGAAAAAATTAGACGTGATAGATGTTAATTTATACCTTACAGAAAAACTATAGCTATAACCTTCAGTTACATTGATTTTGATAAAACGGCATTTTTCCGTTCACACTTCTCGATTTATGAGCATTCTGAAAGGGAGTTGAGGAGCGCAGAAGGTACCTATCTTTCTTGTTATATCTTCTTATTATCATAACATATTATCACACTTATCATAAGAGACGCATAAAAGGATTGTTCATAACGATTTTGAAAAAATAAAATTGGTCATTAGCTGACATATCTATCCTTAAAGACACGGACGGTTTCAACATTTACAAAGACATGGTCAGCGAACTCTAGATGTCATTGGCTTTTGAAGCTTAGAAAACAACTTTTAATAAAAATTTTTTAATGGAATGCCCAGTTAATAATTCATATATTTGTTGTAATGTAACTCCCCTTGCATGAAAAATACTCGCATTTGACCACTAGCATTGGGCGGAGCTTGCAATGTTTCCCACAAGCGTTACGGTATTTGATTGGCTTTTGGGGAACGCTTGTGGGATAAATGGGGAAGCTGATTAGCTATAATCCATCGTGACGTTCTTTGACGTCAGAAATGCTTGTGGTCCTTTGACTGGCTTTTTACATTTTTGATTTTGTTTGAAGGTAGTTTTTATGAGGATACTGTCACATTCAGAATTAGGTTTAAAAAGTAAAAGTATCACTATAAAAATATTTAAGTAAATGAAAATAATAACAAAGGGATCTATGTTGAGATTAACAACAGCTATCATGTGAATAAAGTAATTTTTGGAGTAATAATAATAAAAAAGTAGCTCATAACCCCCCCCCCCATTGTTTTGAATATAAACAAATAGAAAAAAATGGCACAGAATTTTTCACTTGATCAACAAAAATTTTTATTTTTTAATTCCAATGTATTTAGAGTCTAAAACGATATGAATTTTGTTAAAAAAAAAGAAAATCTTATGTTACAAAATATCGATTTGCTCAGAAATTTTTAAGAGAAAAAAAGTACAATATTAATAATGTATTTTTAAAAGAATTCATACAACAACAAAGCAAAATTCTGTTGTTAAGCTATAAAACTTCATTTTAAATTAATTTCACAAATTTTCAATTAATAGATACAACTACAATAATGTTAAAAGTAGAATTCTTCTTGAGAGTTGGTTCACTCATAAGCAAAGTCTGCCTATTAACGAATCCAGTGGATTTCCACATAAATTCAGTCTTAATTTGATAATTTTCTTTTATCAGTCTCTGATTTTAACTGTTACTCATTTTTTAACTGTAAGTATGATAAGTGTTTTCCCGGTCATTTTGATGTTATTGAACGGAATAGGGGTTAATTAACCTAAGGTATAATAACCCGAATATTCTGAAATTTTTTTTGTTTTTAAGTACTTGTGATATTATTTTTTGTATGTATCATGAATTGTGATAGATTTTTAATTTTTTAAATGTTTTTAACCTACATGAGACAAAAGATGTGTTCTTAGACTATTATTCGTAGTAAATGTTTTGGAACATACTTCACAATCAAAAACTTTTCTTTCTGCATGAATGTTTCGCAGATGTGTTCTTAGATAACTACTCTGAGTAAACCCTTTGGAACATATTTCACAAACAAAGGGTTTCTCTCCAGTATGTGTCAAGAGATGGCTTCTTAGATTACCATTCTGAGAAAACCCTTTGGAACATATTTGACAAACAAAGGGTTTCTCTCCAGTATGAGTCAAGAGATGACTTCTTAGATTGCTTTTCTGAGAAAATCCTTTAAAACATATTTCGCAAACAAAAGGTTTCTCTCCAGTATGAATCGAGAGATGTCTTCTTAAATCACTCTTATCAGAAAACCCTTTAAAATATATTTTACAGATAAAAGGTTTTTTACTTGCATGTGTCAAGAGATGGTTTCTGAAAGTACTGTTATCATTAAAAATTTTGGAACATATTTCACAAAAAGAGTGTTTGTCACCTGTATGAATCTTTCTTAGATGTTTTCTTAGATTACTATTACTAGAAAATGTTTTGGAACATATTTCACAAACAAAGGCTTTTTTACCAACATGAATCAAGATATGGTTATTTAGAGCACTCTTATCAGAAAATGGTTTGGAACATGTTTCACAAATAAAAGGTTTTTCACTTGTATGAAACTTTCTCACATGTCTTTTTAGATTATTATGTATAGAAAAATTTTTGAAACATATTTCACAAACAAACGGTTTCTCTCCAGTATGAGTCAAGAGATGTCTTTTTAGGTAACTATTCTGAGAAAATCCTTTGGAACATATTTCACAAACATAAGGTTTTTCTCTAGTATGAATCGAAAGATGGGTTCTTAAGTTATTCTTATCAGAAAAGACTTTTGAACATTTTTTACAAACAAAGCTTTTCTTCCTTGTATGGATGTTTTTTAGGTGTCTTCTTAAATTACTCTTCTTAGAAAATGTTGTGGAACATACTTCACAAACAAAGGGTTTGTCAACCGTATGAGTCAAGAAATGTCTTCTTAGATCACTATTCTCAGAAAATGCTGTGGAACATACTTCACAAATAAATGGTTTTTCACCTGCATGAATCATTATTATATGTCTTTTCAAATTACAACTCAAAGAGAATTCTTTTAAACAAATTTTACAAGCAAAAACTTTTTCTCCCCTATTAGTAGAGGAATGCTTTTCTTCATCCCCATTTTGTGGAACAAAGTATGGTGGAAGATTTTTCTTCAATAGTTGATGCCATTTTCTTAAGCGAATAGGCTTAATTTCATATGATAACAGGAACGTCTTTAAAGTAGGAGTATGAAGAGATCGTTACCATTTTCATTCTACGAAATGCCTTCTGAGCTTCAGCAAAATGTTTTATCTAGCTTTAATCTAAAAACACAAACAAACGAAAAAAATTACAACACATTAAAAAAAAAGTAGCTAAACTTTAACTATTAATAGAATATCAGGTTTGATTTTTTTTGATTTCCTTAAACAGTAAAAAAACACATATTGTATTATCATATTATCTAATAATGGGGAATAATATTGTCCACCTTTTTTGTCTAATAAAAGCACTGCTTACCCCCATTCAAGGAGCACAAGTAAAAAATCTTTTATCGTTAAATTCATTATGAAAAAGAAACTATTAATAAATGGCTTTAAGTAGTAAGTATTTCTTATTATCATTTGATTTAAGATAATTTCATATAAGTGATATGTTTTTTTTAAATTCTTTTCTTCATTTAAATCACTAAAATATGTAAATAATAAAAGTATATACCTATCAGTATACTGCTACAAACATATAAAAATGTTAAAAATAAAAATGAAATAAATAAACAAGTGGGTTAAGTGTTATCACAAGAGAGTTTCTTTTTTAATTGTTTCATAACAACTGATTTTTAATTAATAAATCACAATTGTTAATTTATAATTATTAAATTCTTACATAGATGGTATCACTAATAAATTTAATTTTAAGATAAATATAAAAGGAAGTTATATTTTAATCAGATTTAAATCAAAGTAAGTTATATAATAAAATCCAATTTTTTTTTTAAATACGAAAAAAAATAGCAGATATATAAATAAAATTAAAAAAAAGAAATGTTTAAACGGAATTGACAATTCTGAATCATTCATAAATAGCATTAGTTTTTATAACAGAATGAAAATTGATTTCCAGAAAATATTATGAACGTCATATGAACGATATCCTAATAATGACAAAAAGATGTAAAAATCTGTTTCATTAAACCTATTTTAATATGAAATTTTCACTTTCAGTGCCGGCACTTGAACTAAGAACCTTCTGTTTGCTAGTGATATGCTTTATTTATAAGCTATGCTGCCTACCCGTCAAATGTCGAAATTAAGGTTCTCTTTTAACCCTTTGGTAGTTATAAGCGCGCACACGCGCCCAAAATATTGTTCTTGTAAATGGTTAAGAGCGTCTGTGAACGCCCAGAATCGTATGCTACTAAATGGTTATAAGCGCTCACAGACGGTCCAGTTTTTCTGTGCTGAGATGGTTAAGAGCGCGTGAACGCGGTTCTGCTTTCCCCCCATTGTTCGGACCTGGGAGTAAGGTAGGCGTATAGCTACTCATCCTTCTTACCACTGAACAATACCCATTCTTAGGCAGATTACCTGTCAAGTAGTTTATTGTAGTTAAAAGATTTTGTGGTTTGGAGATTTCGTTGAAAAATGCTTAGAGTATGATGTTTTCTGTGAATGATAAAAAATGGCATTATATTTCAAAACAAATATTAAGGTGAATCTAAAGATTATATGTACTTGAAATGTTATAGATTCGTTCTAAGCAAATTCATCAAATAATA
>CAXHSM010001662.1:0-89000 GCA_964019185.1 Maratus speculifer
AGATATATGGAATAGAAATACATCAGAATAAAATTAACGCTGCAAAATAGCTTTGACTTCTATAATCTTTTTTGACATGTCATTGAAAAACATGTAAGAGAAAAAAAAACACAATTTCTGTATTTAAGTCGATAAAAAGCAACAGCCTCAATCTTTATAAAATGAAGCACAGTTTAGTGTGCTAATAGATTACATTAGCCATTAAAATTTGTGTTGTGTTGTGTTTTTTAGCTTTTGATATCTGTTCTTATATATTTTGTATCGAAAAGTGACTTTCACTTTTAGCATCACGTAAGGATTTTTTGCAAATCGTAAAATTTCAAAGTTAAAAAGAAAAAAAAAGAACAAAAATCGGATAACAAAATTTTTATGTATAGATGTGTTTTTATCTTTTAATAATTGTTTTTTATGTATTTTAAACCTTTGAATCTAATATTAATCTTTAATTTAATCCACGTCAGGATTTTTCATAAATCATAAAATTCAAAATAAAAAAATTCATTGCTAACATTAACCCCCTACTCCCACATATCGTAGGATCCCTGAACTATTTAGCTTCGACAATCCCAAAATAAGTCATAAAATTGAATATATTATTGATTTCAGTAAAATATAATTCAATAAGACAAATGTTACATTTATGTTACAATATAGTATTTTCGTTATTGAAACTTACGATTTGCAAAAAATTTCAAACGCAATGGTTAAAAATTAAATTCATTTTCAGATTCAATGCTAAAGAATACATAAAAATCTAAACTCATATTTTTTGCTTAGAAATAGCTTCCGTAATATAGCGAATTCATAATTAAGCGTACTTTGTGTTCATTTGTTTGAATAATGTACATAAGCAAACCATTCAATTGCGACCATGTTTTTATTGTTATAATTTCTTTGTAGATGTGAAAAAAACTGATAGAAGTTATAGCATCTGTCGAAGGAGCAAATTTAAGTAAGTTAAAATAATCTACTGTTTTACTAAAACTTGCTAGAATTAATTAATTTTTTTTAAATATTTTCTGTTGTGTATTCAATCCTATTATGTATTGTGTATATACTCTCTAACACACATGACCGTCTAGATCAGTTGTGCTCAAACTGTTTTTATTCCAGACATCCAATTTTTGTTTAAAATTTTGTTAACACCCCTGGATAGACAGCAGATATTTTTTCAGTCATCATCATATTTAAAGTAAATTTTTTCCAGGTTTGCGCCTATGTAACTCCTGTATTTGAGTAAAACACATAATTTTATGAAGAATTAGTTTTATTTATGCACATCACATGAATATAATTTTTAAATCGAAAAATTCTTAAAAATCTTAACATATGAGAATTCAATGTTAAGTATTCTCTTGAAAGAGCTCATGCTTGCTTTTAAGTGCGAATCCGTTATGGAAATCGCAAGCAGTAAGTCATTCTACAAATCTAAATAAAATCGATATTTTGTTTTAGTGACAACTTATTTTGAAAGGCAGTGCCTGATTTAGGGCAGGGCCTTCGGGGCATAGGCCCAGGGCCCCCAATTTTTAGGGGCCCCCAAATGCTGCTGAAAGGTTTTCAACTATTATCCATAATTAATACAACTGCTTACAAAATCTAGTGGAATTTTACATTTCATTCTACATTCTACTGTGTTCATATTTTATTTTTACATTTTTATATTTTGGTTGAAACATCCGCATTTAATCACTTTATTTAAGTGAATGTTTTCTTTTATCTTTATCACTTTAAAAATACATTGTATTTTTATTTCTTATTTAATCATGTTCCTGTTCTTGTCAGATTATTTGGGGTTGGTGAGTGCAGTTCATAGGCGGCAGAATCCCAGAATATTTTAAATAATTATAGTTTATTATTGTGGAAAATTTCTGGTTAGTTGTTGCATGCTTTATCATTCCAGATATATAAACTTGCATAGGAAAAGACATTTATCATTACATAATTTATTGCACCACGTCTAATTATTTAAATTTCATGATAGTGAAATAGTTATTTAAAAAATAAATAAATGATTATCATATTTAATTTTTAAATTGGTATTTAAAATTGATTCAATCGTGAAGTCAATCGTGGTTATATTAATAAGTAACTTTTTTTTTTTTCGGAGGGAGGGGGGGGGAGGTGGATGAGGAGGGGAGAGCTCAATCTTTTTGTAAACAACTTTCCAAGGGGGCCCCCTGTAAGCATCTGTGCCCAGGGCCCCCAAATTTGTAAATCGGTCCCTGTTGAAAGGCTGGCTTCACATAAATGGCTAAACACATGAAAGACTAATGGATAACTCATGAAATTTATATTTTGTAATCTGCTCCCCATGCCGATCACCACTTTGAAAATACAAAATTATAGGTTAAAATGCCTGATAGACACCGCCATTCCATTGCAGCATCTTGAATCGTTCAGTCATGTCTCTCCGAAAGAGATACAAGATTACCTAACAGTGGATTTATAAAAAATCAATAAAAATCTGTATACATGTAGTGCGATGTGCCCGAACGAGTATGCCAAAAGTTACTAGTAGTAGGAAAACAAGAGTTTAAGGACATGCGGAGGGGCAGAGGGGCCGTCCCTCCGCATCCCTCCGCGCCCCGCCTGCGGTACCTCCATGCCTCCGGCTGTCCCTGCTCAGTCGCTGGGATGAAGGGACCGTCCCTGCTCCCACCATCTCACCGCCGCCCTCCTGCGCCCCCTAGTGAAAAAAAGGAACATTCTATTCTAACAGGAGAGGTGAACAACCTTCCCTAATTAAAAATATTATCAATCACATCTCAACTCGGAATCATACTATAAGATGAAGATTAAATTTATATTTGAATTCTGAACAACCATAATTTTAATGAGTATTATTAATTAAGCGAAACAATGGAAAATCACAGTTTTTAACCATTTTATTTGGATTTCTTCAACTACAAGATGAGATTATCAATTTAACACAAGAAAGTTAAACATATATTTGAACTTTGCTTGATAGACATCTTAATGAGTATCGTTAATTAAGTAAAAACAATAGAAAATATCCAGTTTTATAGAAAAAGACTGATTTCTTACGATTTTTATCAACTATATGATCAATGTAACGACTTAAAAGTTGAAAGTTAAAGGTACATCCTAGTTTTTCAACTGCTATAACCTTAAAGAGTATCGTTAATTAAGTAAAAACAATTGAAAATATCAAGTTTTATAGAAAAAGACTGATTTCTTACGATTTTTTCAACTCAAACTTCAGACTATCAATTTGATAGAAAGAAATTTAAGCATGCATTCCAGTTTTGGAGAACCATTTCCTTCATGAACATTATTAATTAAGCAAAACAACAGAAAATATTAAATTTTTATCTGATTTCTTCATATTTTTTGATTTTTTTTTTTTTTTTTTTTTTTTTTTTTTTTTTTTTTTTTTTAATATAAAATCAGAATACACAACTTAAAATAGAAATTTAAACATAGTTTTTAGTTTTTGAACAGTCGTTACCTCAAAGAATTTCGATAATTGAACAATTAACAAAGGAAACTAATGATTTTTTAACGAAAAAAGACGAATTAAACGAATTTGGTTAACTTTTACTCTAATTGGAAATTTCATCGTACTTTATATATACCAACTAAGTAGAATTTTAATACATAAACGAATAATTTTGAGAAATCCTCAACACACAAATGTGAACCTGCAGAGCATTTCTTATTACGTCATATCTAAACTAAAACTTTTTTCTACAACCCCTCCACCCATGTCTCCAAGTAGGGGAAACACACAATAGAGTTCTGACGTCACAACTTACAAAGGTATACAAAAAAAATGTTTACGTTCAAGTAAAAGTATCGCATAGAGAGAAAAAAGAAGACATTTAAACTATTTATCCATTCTAGTTTTATAACAGTTACCACAACATCATCAAATTAAAATTTGAAGTCATAATGAGTGTAATTAATTAAGCAAAATAATAGAAATATTAGTTTTTCAGAGGGGGAAAAGACGAATTTAAACAAATTTTATTAGTTTTACACTAGTTTAATAATAATTTTAAGAGGAAAAAGACGAATTTAAACTTTTTTTTTTTTTTAGTTTTACACTATTTTTTCTCATCTCCAACACGGATATATCAATTTTAACAGAAGAATTAAACGTATATTTTAGTTTTTAACAACAAAATCTTAACAAGTATCATTAATTAAACAAAAATAAATATCAGTTTTAAAGAAAAGACGAATTTGAATAATTTTACACTAGTATTTTCAAAAGCAACATGGAAATATTAATACTTATTCACATATTTCACTTATTCACTGTATTCAATACTATATTTAATAAATTTGGATACACTTTAAGAATTTCCTAATCTATAATTATATATTAGCTGTATATTTAATGTTACCCATGTTTTCAACATTAGTTCATAATCGTGAATTTTGTATTTTAAATACCATGTATTCAGGTTCAGATTATTTTCACTTGAAATCATACAGAATTTTTTAACAGAGTTTGTTTTTGAAATCATTGAAGCAACTGTATTTAATATTTTTAACACCAATTTTCTAAGATTTTTTAACATTTTCCGGCTATACATTCCTCAAAAGTATATATTCTAAACAATAGAAAATATTAATTTTAAGAATAAAAAGACGAATTTAAACAAATTTTATTAGTTTTACAATATTTTTTCTCATCTCCAACACGGATATATCAATTTTAACAGAATTAAACGCATATTTTAGTTTTTAAGAACAAAAATGTAATAAGTATCATTAATTAAACAAAAAATAAATATCAATTTTCAAGAAAAGACAATTTTTTACACAAATTTTCAACTTTGAAATACATTTGTTTACATATATTGTTACAATATATTACTAAACTTAAACTTTTTAAAAAGTTTGAATGTCTTTACAATTGGTTCATATTTATATTTTTCACGTCTTGACTGCATTCGAAATCTTACAACAAAAGTATACTTTTATTATTTTTATTATTATTATTATTCTAGAAAACCTAAAAAGTCATTTCTTGCTGCTTTAAACACTTGGCATATTAAAACTACTCTGAGATATTCTACCCATATAATTAATCAAATTAGGACATGATTCATCTTACACTTCAAAATTTCTGAATTTTTAAGCTATTCTGCTGATTAATAGCTGATTTTACAATACTTATTTCCATCAAACTTTATTCTTGATCCTATATATTTTAGGAGTACAGAATTTTAACATCTGTTTATATCTACTTATCAGAAAATTATCAAAACATCCAACAACATTTTCCAAATATGAATATTATCTTTACAGTTTAATAATACAAAACATACACGAATACAAAGTTTAATTTTTACAAACATTTTATATTTCAAACCAAACTTTTCGGAATTTTCACATCATAAGAGCAAACATTAGACGAACTTTTTAACTTTTTAACTTTTTTTATTGCTTAGATCTTTTCATCATAACTTTTAATTATGATAATTATCCATTTTTAGGTTGATTGTCGAAAAACTGTAACTGAAATTACATAAACTTAATGTAAAAAACCATGTTCTCACACAATTTCTTGAAATTCAACAAAGAATTGACTATTACTTATCTATTATTATTCTTATTAAATACTTATCTACATCAATATCAACTCTCGATAGTATATAGATATTTCATCATTACACACTTACAACTCTTTTCAAACGTTTATCAGAAAAATAAGTCAATCAAAGTCTAGTAGTTATCACACCTGTTCCTCAGAAATATTACTATCATATGAAACAGTAAAGAAAATTAATAGATATTTAATATTTAATAGCCTCATACGTGAAATTACTGTCGAATGAGAATACTAATAATCTATAAAATCAACTGTTGAACAAAAAAATAGTACAGATTACCGAAAATTCAAATGTTTTTTCTGCAAAAGTTACAAAAATTAACAAATGAATGACAAGTTAGAGAAATAACTAAAAAAGTTAATGAACATATTTACAAATTTATTAAAATCACACCTTTTTCTGGATTACAAACCACAATTTCTTGAAAAATTTATCACCGAATTTGTAAGATTTTAGTCCTAGTATTACAAACACTCAATAAATATTCAAAATTAACAAAAATATAATTTTTTAGTCTCATCAATAAGCAGAAATTCTATATTAAAAGAATATTTTCATAGTAGTACTTATAAAAATGAGAGTTTACAAACTGATTTTCATAATTTTATCACATTTAAATTTAATATTTTACATAAAACATTATTTAATCAAATTTTATGCTTTCTAATTCAGTAAAATTCAATACTTTTTTAGTTTTTAAACCAATACCACAATATTTATTTACATCAAACTTGATTCTTCACCTTTTATATTTCCACATTACACACGTGAGATAAATACTAACTTGGATCAGGAGTTGAAATCAATTGATTCCATTCGATTTTCATCATGTACGCATTGCTCCTACACGAAATTTCTTACTGCTATAATCATCTAATGTATTAAAACTAATCTACTCATATTTTTAATCAATTCATCAGATGTTTCATCTCGCACTTCTGAATTATCGTGCATCAAGTTGCTTAAAATATAAATACTATCTTTATAGTTTTAATGATATATAGTATACATGGTTTATCTTGAGTTAGCACTTCCATAGTATTAATCAAATTATGTGTTTCATCTTGCACTTGATCTTAATGTTTTCATCTTGCATCTGAATTATCGTCCATCGAGTTTTTTAAATAATAATATATTTATAGTTTTTGATTATACATAGCATGTACAAATACAATCTTTAATTTTAACATTTCATATTTCAAATAACCTATTTCCGAAACCAAGCTATGCGAATTTTACCACAATGCTTATTATCATAGAATAATTTGTGTTTCACACTTTTCTAAAAATTATCAGATATGTACCCCTCAGAGAAATTACTATCATATGAATAAATGAAGAAAATTTAATTTATATTAAATGTACACGAAATTGATTGCAATATACATGTATTTAATAAAAATAAATAAATAAGCGATTATTTATACATTAAACCTTTACTAAATATATATTTCTTTCATTATACAGATGTTTCAACAAGATGAATCAAAACAGCAGCAAACTTCAGAAATTAATGACCCGAATGATTCATCCCTAGCACATGTACCGTTAACGAATAAACATATGTGAGTACTTATATGAGAAATACTAGAATTCGTATATGAAACGTAATTAGAGTAAATACAAAATGATTTGTCTTACTACCTACACTTTAACAAGTGCTTTTTACCTATATTATTGAAGAGAATCCTAACTGTGTCCATTTATTTCTACTACATTTTATCTCTACTATATTTTACTACTATATACTCTACTATATTTTACATCTACCACATCTTATTTCTCTGTGCTCTATTTGCTACAAACACTTCTTAAGTAAATGGAATTTAACAGAACATACAAAAATCTATACATGTGAAAAACCTTACACTTGGAAAGATTACCATAAATGCTGTTTTCAAGGAGACATGAACCAAAAATGCACACATCATCATATAAAGCATCATCAGATATATGTAAACTTAGCGAAGATATTCAAAAATTAGTCAGACTTTTGAAGAATTTAGAAATAAAGGAAGATATTTAGGCTATTTATCCATCATATTTTCACAACACTTACCACAATATCTCAAACTTAAAATTTGGAAGACATACACACTGCTGAAAAGTAATTTTGTGATTCTTCTAACCAATATGAATGTATAGATGTTATTTGCAGTGTATTCTTTAAATGCTCACATTAAATATTCTTTTATATGCATATATCGTTGTGTTTATTTTTCTAATACCTATTACATTAATGAAATACATAACATTTTAAGTGAAATAACACTCTCACAACTTAAAAAATGCATAAGAACATACAAAAAATAAACAGATGTATGAAAAAATATGCAAGTTTACAAAATATTTTCATTGTTTTCTAGAAATATTAACAAAAAATATTTACAATATGAAAAAATTGTAAAAGTGAAAAGAAAAAACATAAATGTAAAAACAAAAACCACAAAGTGAAAAACTCATAACAAAGTTTTTGAAAAAAAATATTTACAACAAAATTTTTTTTACAAAAACCAAAACTTCCAAAAATATTTTTTTCAAAAAATTTTTTTTTCAAAAACATTTTTTACAAAAATTTTTTTTTTTCAAAATAAGTTTTTACAAAAGTAAAAAAAAGAAAATCACAACGTTAAAAAAATGAAAAATTTTTGTTAAAAAAAATTGTAAAAAAATTGCAAAAAAATGTTGCAAAAATTTCAAAAAAAGTTATGAAAAAAGTCTCAAAAATTTTGTTGTTTTTAATAGCAAATGCAATGGCGAACCATTGCATTTGCTATTAAAAACAACAAAATTTTTGAGACTTTTTTCATAACTTTTTTTGAAATTTTTGCAACATTTTTTTGCAATTTTTTTACAATTTTTTTTAACAAAAATTTTTCATTTTTTTAACGTTGTGATTTTCTTTTTTTTACTTTTGTAAAAACTTATTTTGAAAAAAAAAATTTTTGTAAAAAATGTTTTTGAAAAAAAAATTTTTTGAAAAAAATATTTTTGGAAGTTTTGGTTTTTGTAAAAAAAATTTTGTTGTAAATATTTTTTTTCAAAAACTTTGTTATGAGTTTTTCACTTTGTGGTTTTTGTTTTTACATTTATGTTTTTTCTTTTCACTTTTACAATTTTTTCATATTGTAAATATTTTTTGTTAATATTTCTAGAAAACAATGAAAATATTTTGTAAACTTGCATATTTTTTCATACATCTGTTTATTTTTTGTATGTTCTTATGCATTTTTTAAGTTGTGAGAGTGTTATTTCACTTAAAATGTTATGTATTTCATTAATGTAATAGGTATTAGAAAAATAAACACAACGATATATGCATATAAAAGAATATTTAATGTGAGCATTTAAAGAATACACTGCAAATAACATCTATACATTCATATTGGTTAGAAGAATCACAAAATTACTTTTCAGCAGTGTGTATGTCTTCCAAATTTTAAGTTTGAGATATTGTGGTAAGTGTTGTGAAAATATGATGGATAAATAGCCTAAATATCTTCCTTTATTTCTAAATTCTTCAAAAGTCTGACTAATTTTTGAATATCTTCGCTAAGTTTACATATATCTGATGATGCTTTATATGATGATGTGTGCATTTTTGGTTCATGTCTCCTTGAAAACAGCATTTATGGTAATCTTTCCAAGTGTAAGGTTTTTCACATGTATAGATTTTTGTATGTTCTGTTAAATTCCATTTACTTAAGAAGTGTTTGTAGCAAATAGAGCACAGAGAAATAAGATGTGGTAGATGTAAAATATAGTAGAGTATATAGTAGTAAAATATAGTAGAGATAAAATGTAGTAGAAATAAATGGACACAGTTAGGATTCTCTTCAATAATATAGGTAAAAAGCACTTGTTAAAGTGTAGGTAGTAAGACAAATCATTTTGTATTTACTCTAATTACGTTTCATATACGAATTCTAGTATTTCTCATATAAGTACTCACATATGTTTATTCGTTAACGGTACATGTGCTAGGGATGAATCATTCGGGTCATTAATTTCTGAAGTTTGCTGCTGTTTTGATTCATCTTGTTGAAACATCTGTATAATGAAAGAAATATATATTTAGTAAAGGTTTAATGTATAAATAATCGCTTATTTATTTATTTTTATTAAATACATGTATATTGCAATCAATTTCGTGTACATTTAATATAAATTAAATTTTCTTCATTTATTCATATGATAGTAATTTCTCTGAGGGGTACATATCTGATAATTTTTAGAAAAGTGTGAAACACAAATTATTCTATGATAATAAGCATTGTGGTAAAATTCGCATAGCTTGGTTTCGGAAATAGGTTATTTGAAATATGAAATGTTAAAATTAAAGATTGTATTTGTACATGCTATGTATAATCAAAAACTATAAATATATTATTATTTAAAAAACTCGATGGACGATAATTCAGATGCAAGATGAAAACATTAAGATCAAGTGCAAGATGAAACACATAATTTGATTAATACTATGGAAGTGCTAACTCAAGATAAACCATGTATACTATATATCATTAAAACTATAAAGATAGTATTTATATTTTAAGCAACTTGATGCACGATAATTCAGAAGTGCGAGATGAAACATCTGATGAATTGATTAAAAATATGAGTAGATTAGTTTTAATACATTAGATGATTATAGCAGTAAGAAATTTCGTGTAGGAGCAATGCGTACATGATGAAAATCGAATGGAATCAATTGATTTCAACTCCTGATCCAAGTTAGTATTTATCTCACGTGTGTAATGTGGAAATATAAAAGGTGAAGAATCAAGTTTGATGTAAATAAATATTGTGGTATTGGTTTAAAAACTAAAAAAGTATTGAATTTTACTGAATTAGAAAGCATAAAATTTGATTAAATAATGTTTTATGTAAAATATTAAATTTAAATGTGATAAAATTATGAAAATCAGTTTGTAAACTCTCATTTTTATAAGTACTACTATGAAAATATTCTTTTAATATAGAATTTCTGCTTATTGATGAGACTAAAAAATTATATTTTTGTTAATTTTGAATATTTATTGAGTGTTTGTAATACTAGGACTAAAATCTTACAAATTCGGTGATAAATTTTTCAAGAAATTGTGGTTTGTAATCCAGAAAAAGGTGTGATTTTAATAAATTTGTAAATATGTTCATTAACTTTTTTAGTTATTTCTCTAACTTGTCATTCATTTGTTAATTTTTGTAACTTTTGCAGAAAAAACATTTGAATTTTCGGTAATCTGTACTATTTTTTTGTTCAACAGTTGATTTTATAGATTATTAGTATTCTCATTCGACAGTAATTTCACGTATGAGGCTATTAAATATTAAATATCTATTAATTTTCTTTACTGTTTCATATGATAGTAATATTTCTGAGGAACAGGTGTGATAACTACTAGACTTTGATTGACTTATTTTTCTGATAAACGTTTGAAAAGAGTTGTAAGTGTGTAATGATGAAATATCTATATACTATCGAGAGTTGATATTGATGTAGATAAGTATTTAATAAGAATAATAATAGATAAGTAATAGTCAATTCTTTGTTGAATTTCAAGAAATTGTGTGAGAACATGGTTTTTTACATTAAGTTTATGTAATTTCAGTTACAGTTTTTCGACAATCAACCTAAAAATGGATAATTATCATAATTAAAAGTTATGATGAAAAGATCTAAGCAATAAAAAAAGTTAAAAAGTTAAAAAGTTCGTCTAATGTTTGCTCTTATGATGTGAAAATTCCGAAAAGTTTGGTTTGAAATATAAAATGTTTGTAAAAATTAAACTTTGTATTCGTGTATGTTTTGTATTATTAAACTGTAAAGATAATATTCATATTTGGAAAATGTTGTTGGATGTTTTGATAATTTTCTGATAAGTAGATATAAACAGATGTTAAAATTCTGTACTCCTAAAATATATAGGATCAAGAATAAAGTTTGATGGAAATAAGTATTGTAAAATCAGCTATTAATCAGCAGAATAGCTTAAAAATTCAGAAATTTTGAAGTGTAAGATGAATCATGTCCTAATTTGATTAATTATATGGGTAGAATATCTCAGAGTAGTTTTAATATGCCAAGTGTTTAAAGCAGCAAGAAATGACTTTTTAGGTTTTCTAGAATAATAATAATAATAAAAATAATAAAAGTATACTTTTGTTGTAAGATTTCGAATGCAGTCAAGACGTGAAAAATATAAATATGAACCAATTGTAAAGACATTCAAACTTTTTAAAAAGTTTAAGTTTAGTAATATATTGTAACAATATATGTAAACAAATGTATTTCAAAGTTGAAAATTTGTGTAAAAAATTGTCTTTTCTTGAAAATTGATATTTATTTTTTGTTTAATTAATGATACTTATTACATTTTTGTTCTTAAAAACTAAAATATGCGTTTAATTCTGTTAAAATTGATATATCCGTGTTGGAGATGAGAAAAAATATTGTAAAACTAATAAAATTTGTTTAAATTCGTCTTTTTATTCTTAAAATTAATATTTTCTATTGTTTAGAATATATACTTTTGAGGAATGTATAGCCGGAAAATGTTAAAAAATCTTAGAAAATTGGTGTTAAAAATATTAAATACAGTTGCTTCAATGATTTCAAAAACAAACTCTGTTAAAAAATTCTGTATGATTTCAAGTGAAAATAATCTGAACCTGAATACATGGTATTTAAAATACAAAATTCACGATTATGAACTAATGTTGAAAACATGGGTAACATTAAATATACAGCTAATATATAATTATAGATTAGGAAATTCTTAAAGTGTATCCAAATTTATTAAATATAGTATTGAATACAGTGAATAAGTGAAATATGTGAATAAGTATTAATATTTCCATGTTGCTTTTGAAAATACTAGTGTAAAATTATTCAAATTCGTCTTTTCTTTAAAACTGATATTTATTTTTGTTTAATTAATGATACTTGTTAAGATTTTGTTGTTAAAAACTAAAATATACGTTTAATTCTTCTGTTAAAATTGATATATCCGTGTTGGAGATGAGAAAAAATAGTGTAAAACTAAAAAAAAAAAAAGTTTAAATTCGTCTTTTTCCTCTTAAAATTATTATTAAACTAGTGTAAAACTAATAAAATTTGTTTAAATTCGTCTTTTCCCCCTCTGAAAAACTAATATTTCTATTATTTTGCTTAATTAATTACACTCATTATGACTTCAAATTTTAATTTGATGATGTTGTGGTAACTGTTATAAAACTAGAATGGATAAAGAGTTTAAATGTCTTCTTTTTTCTCTCTATGCGATACTTTTACTTGAACGTAAACATTTTTTTTTGTATACCTTTGTAAGTTGTGACGTCAGAACTCTATTGTGTGTTTCCCCTACTTGGAGACATGGGTGGAGGGGTTGTAGAAAAAAGTTTTAGTTTAGATATGACGTAATAAGAAATGCTCTGCAGGTTCACATTTGTGTGTTGAGGATTTCTCAAAATTATTCGTTTATGTATTAAAATTCTACTTAGTTGGTATATATAAAGTACGATGAAATTTCCAATTAGAGTAAAAGTTAACCAAATTCGTTTAATTCGTCTTTTTTCGTTAAAAAATCATTAGTTTCCTTTGTTAATTGTTCAATTATCGAAATTCTTTGAGGTAACGACTGTTCAAAAACTAAAAACTATGTTTAAATTTCTATTTTAAGTTGTGTATTCTGATTTTATATTAAAAAAAAAAAAAAAAAAAAAAAAAAAAAAAAAAAAAATCAAAAAATATGAAGAAATCAGATAAAAATTTAATATTTTCTGTTGTTTTGCTTAATTAATAATGTTCATGAAGGAAATGGTTCTCCAAAACTGGAATGCATGCTTAAATTTCTTTCTATCAAATTGATAGTCTGAAGTTTGAGTTGAAAAAATCGTAAGAAATCAGTCTTTTTCTATAAAACTTGATATTTTCAATTGTTTTTACTTAATTAACGATACTCATTAAGATGTCTATCAAGCAAAGTTCAAATATATGTTTAACTTTCTTGTGTTAAATTGATAATCTCATCTTGTAGTTGAAGAAATCCAAATAAAATGGTTAAAAACTGTGATTTTCCATTGTTTCGCTTAATTAATAATACTCATTAAAATTATGGTTGTTCAGAATTCAAATATAAATTTAATCTTCATCTTATAGTATGATTCCGAGTTGAGATGTGATTGATAATATTTTTAATTAGGGAAGGTTGTTCACCTCTCCTGTTAGAATAGAATGTTCCTTTTTTCCACTAGGGGGCGCAGGAGGGCGGCGGTGAGATGGTGGGAGCAGGGACGGTCCCTTCATCCCAGCGACTGAGCAGGGACAGCCGGAGGCATGGAGGTACCGCAGGCGGGGCGCGGAGGGATGCGGAGGGGCGCGGAGGGATGCGGAGGGACGGCCCCTCTGCCCCTCCGCATGTCCTTAAACTCTTGTTTTCCTACTACTGTTACTCTCTAGTCACCCTAGCTGAACTGACTCGAAGGTGGCACAGTGAATTCAAATGAAAAAAATTTTAACAAAAGTTTTTTGCACTTACCAACTTGCAAAACCAGAGAATATGCTTTGGATTACTGGGAGAAATTAATTCGGATAAAAATACATTCGCGGAAGGAATCAGGGACTTAAATGAAGAGATTGCAATTGGAATTAATTCGCGAGAAGATAACCGTGTGATTTTTCAGCTAGGACTAGCTGTTTAGGCGCGATATGCCTTTATAGATGATATTACTTATTCTGGCCTCAAAAATAGGGATGAAAAAAAATGAGAGATTACCTTCATGGTGGGCACAAGGTGTCTCTTGAAAGGTAGCGCAAAGAGCTTTTTCCTCTGGGGCTAACTCTACTCGATATTTTAGAATAGAATTTTTCCTGGTTTATTTTTTCTAACTCAGAATATTTTAAAGCACATAAAGATGATTTTGACGGAGAACAATTTGACAAGAGTGTTTTAAGTTATTCGTAACTATTAAATTTTCATTTTAACATTATTGGACGGTACATATATTTATTTTATATTTTTTTAGCATGTCACATCTTAGCTATCAAATTACATATTAATACAGATGCTCAGGTTTATCAGGATAATATTTGAGTATGATCTTGATAGAAAACTTAAAAGTAAGAACATGTCAGTTTTACATTTAAAAATAATATATTTTTTAAAATTTACTTACATTTTTTTCAGGATTTACAGAAGCCATAAAAGAGCTTGGAGTTTGCGCCCAGTGCTTGCATGTAAATACAGTTATTTGTTAACAAACCTGCTTTTATTTCGAGCAAAAAATTCTGTAGATACCTCAATTTTTGTAAAAAAAAAATCATCTCTTGTTATTGTAATTATATATAAAAATTTATGACATATATTTTAAAATAAATGCGTGCACTAGCACTTTTAAAACTTAAAGTTTGTTTGTATGTTTATTAACAAAAAAAATTATTTTAAAAGATTAAATTAAGTCAAATAACTGGATTGGGCGCACGATTGGACTTTTGACAGTCACCATCTTGGATTTCAAATCCCCCGGACAACCTAAGTGTTTTATGGTCACCATCTTGACGTCTGCCATTTTGGATTGCGTAATCCCTGGACGCAGGCCATCTTGGAGATCTTTGCTATCAGATATACAGGCTTGGAATGGCTTCTCTTCCAACTAAGCAAGAAGACGAATCTTAGAATCTTAGTTGGAAGACGTCCAACGTCCAAGTGATCTTTGCGACGTCCAGGTCACGTCTACGTCAGACGTCCAATTTTTCAGCCTGCTGATCATGTGACTTGGACTTAGCAAAAGATTTAATTTTCAGATTAGGCGGCTATTTTGGTATTTGCTGATGACGTAATGAGATAAAGGGAGGAAAGGCAGTGAATCCTGTGTGGTCTTGCACTTGAGAGTTGTTGATTGTGCGTGTTTCGAGTGTTTTTAGAAACAAGTTCTGCTTAGTCAGGCGCAATTGAATCTGTGTTATAATATGTTTGATTTGCTTGCATAAAAACTGCCGAGTGCCTGCGTAATGTTAGACTGATACCAGTCCAGTTAGGTACTAGTACATCGACACCAAGTACAATCAAACTTGCTAAAAGAAACCATTTCAAATCGAATAAACACAAAAAATATTTGCTTGTAGTAACTGTAAAGACTGCACAAAAGAAAATGCACCTGATTGTAAATTTCAAATATAATATACTATAAATAAAGGCAAGAGCCTGAAGAATTTCTAGAAAAATTGTCTGTCCGCCCACTCAGGATTTGTCCTCTGGTTTTGCTATATTTACAATATATATATATATATACACACATTCTTAAAACGAGAGAGCCAAAATAACTCAAGTTGAGCCGAAATCCACTCATCGAAAGTCAGCTTCCTATAAAAATTGAAACAACTCGATTAAACGAGTTATTTTTACACGGTAAGAAAAAAAATCAGGAAAGTTTTTGGGGAAAAAATGGGGAGCTGGGTTGCCTGTTATTTCCAAGAAACATTTCTTGAAAATGATTGGAACTGTTTAATTTTGAAATATATCCCAGGTATGCCAGCAAGCTTCCTGTGAAATACCAGGAATGTTTCTGTCGACCAAAAAAAAAAAAAAAATAAAAAAAAATAATAATAATAATTACTGAAATGCAAATAACCTTTCTGCGAAATATCAGGAATCTTTCTGATGAGAGCAGAATCTTTGCTTATATATCACAAGAAGCTCACTTAATACTGGGCAAGCCAGCTGCCCAAAATTTTCCAGAAATATTCTTGAATTTCTTTCATTTTAAGTATTTATTTAAAAAGATCTAAGAGTTTTTTTCTTTTACATTCATTAACCCATTAACGCCCAGCGTTTTCTTTTGAGGACGGTTACAAAAACAGCAAGAAAGCGGTTTTCCCACCAGTAAAGAGGAAGATAAATATATACCTTATTTCGCGAGACAGGACCCTCGATAAATTTAGATAAAAGTTAATTTGCTTTTAAAAGTGGTGGGAAATGCAAAATTTAAATTTTAGCGAAGAAAATAATTCGGGCGTTAATGGGTTAAATTGAATGCATAATATATTAATCCATTTTAAGTATTTTAAAGTAATGATTATTTATTTATTATAATTATTAGATTACATGCCAAAATACATTGATTCAATGAAGGATTTTAAAATATTCATTTTTTTTCTTTCTTTAAAGCTTATGAATCATTTAATCAACTTAATTTCTTAGAATTACACACGAATCATGTCTCTTAATATTTTGCAAATAATTTTTCCATAAATTAAATGTAATTAAATAAAAACAATTGGAAAATTCGCATTTTTTTCGACATTATAAACAAGATAAAACATAATCTTAGTTAATTCAATGTTTGCCCCCTTTTTTAGCACTTTCCAACAAAGTTGAAAAGTGCTTATGCATTCGGTTTGTCTGGTCGTCTGGCCGTCTGTCCGCGCTGTAACTCCAGTAAATATACTCGGATTGCAATGAAATTTTTAAATGTTATTAATGTTTACCCCAGCACGAACCCTATTGAAAATAAAATTTCTACCAAGATTAGTTTATCTACAGAGAGAATCAAAAGTTTCCCATTACATTACGGCCTATGGGAAAAAATCGTTAATATACTCGGATTGCCATGAAATTTTAGGAAGTTATTGAGATTTACCCTAGCACGAACCCTATTGAAAATGAAGTATCTACCATGATTAGTTTATCTACAGAGAGAATCAAAAGTTTGCCATTACATTACGGTCTATGGGGGAAAATCGTTAATATACTCGGATTGCCATGAAATTTTAGGACGTTATTGAGATTTACCCTAGCACAAGTCCTATCGAAAATGAAGTTTCTACCATAATTATTTTATCTACAGGGCGAATGAAAAGTTTCACATTACATTACGGCCTATGGGGAAAAATCGTTTCAAAGGAATTTTAAAGATGTTATACCCTGTCAAACATAATAAAATATGCATTCTATAAAATATAAGGTGAAAATGTAGCTATTATTCATTTACAGGGCCACACAAAAGAATTCCATTAGATAATGGTAAAAGGGGGAATTGTGAGACATATTTTAAATATATTAAGCTTTTCCATGTATAATTAAATTGATATATGTCACTGAAGCTTAATATAAATTATACGCTACTGTCTTGCATAATATGAAGTACATAGCATTTACAGGGCCATACAAAAGATTTCAAATAATATATTCTTTCCGAAGTACCGTATATGTGTCCGATGATGGCTGATAGAGGGATGAAATGCATTTTAATTATGATATTCGCGTTTATATCTCGCTAAATATATGCACATTATATGGTGTGTATAAATGTTATAGTTCATATACAGGGTTACCCAAAAGAGCTCACCAACGTTACTGAATATGAGCGTAAATTATTTAAACGTGGTTCTTAAATAAGCTATGCATTTTTACGCTGAGCTTCACTCAATTTACTGAGAAATGTTTGCAGAATATAGATAAAAGGATATACAGGGATACGCAAAGAATTCGGTATATGGACGCTTATGAATGATGATTTATGAGAATGTGATTTCAGTTCTTTTAAAAGTGTTTTAGTTTACAATAAATTTTAGCCTAATGCTGACATGTAATAAAGGTACAATGTAAACTACAGGGCTGAACAAAAATATTCAAGTATGTTTCCATCTAATAGTATGAATTGCTGAAAAAGATATTTCAAGCTACTGGGTATTTTCTTGCTAAACTAAATTTCCCCATTATATCAACTGACATACGAAATACAGGGCTGTTCAAAAGTACTGGAATACATATTTGGGTAAATTTGGCTATACACTATTATTTCCCTAAATAACAAAGTTTTGTTAAAGATTTTATTAAGTGTTGGAAAGTGCTTCATAATCTATGCTTAACGCATGATTTTTCTTACTTGTTAAATTAAGCAATAGTCATAAATAATTTGTAATTTACTGGTTAATTTAGTTATTTAATATTATAGGTATATATTGTATCTTCTGGGTGCAATCATCATTTTTATAAACAAAAGGGTAATTTCTTTTAGGAAAAACACTTAATCAATCGAAAGGAATAATTTAATGTGGCAGTTATTACATAAATCTGTCTTTACTATTTCTGAAATAATGAGGTCATAATTTGTTGAATATGTTATTAAATGTCGATGAAGTAATAATGTATGTCATCAGGGTTAATTTATTGGGGTTGTTAAGTTTTTCGCCAAATTGTGTCTCATTTTTATCTTGTTCATAAAATATTGGCGAGATTTGGCTAATGTGAGCCAATGCAATAAAGCAGGAATACACGAGTGTTTCGTGATTTTACATTTTTATGTGATATGTGACACCTCCCTACTTTAAATTTGTGCCTAGCCTTATGGCTGGGAATATGTGCACCCAATAAAAGATCAGTTGTTGTGCTTAAGAATTTGCGAATTCATTGACTGTCTGTTTTATCAATTTCCTTCAAACACGGGATGAGAGCTTTGGTTTCTTGTGGATCGTAATGTACTCCACATAATGATGAACCGGGCGATTCTATCATTTAAGATGTGGGGGTTATGTTAACTCCCTCATAAAGTTGATTACATCCTATTTAAGATGAAGGTTCTATTACTTTCGTTTTATTAAATTGAAGATATATAATCGAATCAAATCTTATATTCATGCGTTTTTGGATAAGAATTTAACAGCTAATGCATTAATCTCTGATTCTGAATATTCATAAAATTAATTACAGTACGAACACATCTCATTTTCCACGCTCGACGTGCAATTTCGAACTTGTTTAGTATTATTTGAGCGTATTATTTCAAGTTTGTAAATGATGAACAGCTTGAAAGAAAATGAAATTTCCTAAGATTTGTCGCTGCATTTGAAGCTGAATCTCCATCATACCCTAAAAATTTCATCTCAGCTTAGGATGTAAAGCAATCAGGGCCGTAGCTAAGGGGGTGCTACGGGCAGCTCAGCCCCCCCACCCTCATAAAACATTTTGAACCTCCCCTGGAAAAGATTCCAAGGTCCACTCAATGAATTTATGTTCCAGAAATCCAAATGAAATTCCGCTCAAAAATCTAATTTAGTTTTGAGGATCTATCATAGTTTTGCAAAAATACTAAATTGTAACTAAAATAAGTGTTCCAGCACTCGCTCATTCTATTTGCACATAGGAAGGTAAAATGATGTTTAATACTGCACTCGTTATAGACTCAAAATTTTCATCACCATGTACTTTTTTTAGCATAAAATGAAGTTATTACAACAGTTTAATGAGAAACATAATAACTGCAGTGTAAATATGCACTAATTTATTTTTCTGCATCACGGAGAGAGAGAAAAAAAGAGAAAATATGAGCCCCCCCTTTCCTACATTTTCTTCAGTTTCCCCTATTATTCACTTCTAGCTACGGCCCTGCCAGCAATGGTAGGGTAAAAAGATTTTGGGGGGAAAAGTTAAAAAAAAAAACTGAATATACCAAGTAAATTCATAAAGCTCATGGTGTGTTTGCATTCCAATCCATATACTTAAGCATCAATTGAGCGGTAATATTCAAATTTTGGATTTATCTATACTCCAAATTACGAAACAACTTGGAGTACAAAACGCATCAAATATAGTTTTTTGCTATTGCATACTTTATGAAAAGAAGAAAAAATAGTCAGATGTGGCAATCCCAAAACTTTCTTCTATCTTATGCATGTTAATACTTCCTGAAAAATGCAGCATAGCAGAGCCACCGGTTAGGGGGTTTAAACCAAAATCTAGTCAGCAATAATTTATGCCAATTTATTGCTAAATCTGAAGTTTTATGAAAATCCGTGCATTAGTTTTTAAGTTAGAGCTACTGCAAAATCTTAAAAAAACTGCAAAACAGCGCCACCTGTTGGGCGATATACACCAAAAACCAATCATGATCATCTTTTTATCAGGCACTAACTCCATCTTAAGTTTGATGAAAATCCATGCATTAGTTCTTGAGATACATTCATTGCAAAATCATGAAAACTGCAAAATAGACCTGAACGTGAAAAAAGAAAATGAAAGTCAATCCGATTCGAATCCGACTCGCAGCAGACAGGAGAAGTCAATTCTACCCGGATGGGGGTAGAACCGACACCGCGGGTCGTGTCGTGTACGTTAAAATCGAATAGTCATACTCAGTGCAAGACACAAAATTAAAAACTTATAAAAGAGTTTTTTTTTTAATATATAACTGCTTTTACTTTTATACTTTTTTCGAAAATGAGTTTTTATGAATAATAATTATCTTATCTGAAAATAAGAATACGGTAGTCTGCTGTACTGAGAATATTAAATAATAAAAACAATAATAATAAATCGGAAATTGCACGTCAAACATAGCAAATGAGGTGCGATCGTACTGTAACGAAGTTTTAGCCAAACAGTGCTTCACATATACCATTACGTAATGGAATACTTTTGTGTGGCACTGTAAATTAATAATAAATATATTTTGCTCCTCAGATTGCACAGAATGTGTAGTTTAGAATATGCTTCATTAATGCATATCAATTTTATTATGTGAGAAAGAGTGTAACATCATTAAAATGCACATGAAACTATTCTTTCCCAGTGGGCGTAATGTAACGGATTTCTTTTGATTGTCCCTGTCATTGAACTACGCATCCGATTTTCATAAAATTTGCTGAAATTACTTGATAATTGACTCGACTCAACTCGAAAATACATATTTAAAATTTCAAACAATCCAGTTGGGTAGTTTTTGCATTGCTATATGCGGACGGACGGACAGACGGGCAGATGGACTGAACGACGATTATATGTGCTACGAATTTATATAATTATGAACGCAACTAAAATTATAAAATTATATTTCAGTTTTGGGTCGTTTTTGTGTTATTATATGCGGTCTGACGGACGGACTGAACGACAGCTGTATGATAGGTGCTCCGTATTTATATAATTACGAACGCATTTTAAAATGTAAAATCATCTTTCAGCTTTTTTAGAAATTTCCCAGTCTTTCTTCATAAATCGCTCTACATTATTTTACTTTAAAATAATTATTTGTAGGAGTGAAAGTTTTTTAGTGCGGGCGTTATAATACCTAATTAATTTTTTAATTAAGATTCACATGTCCCCTCTTAACCACTCAACTTTTATTCTATATATTCTTCATTGTTTGGAATCCATACTGGAATGGCGGAGTGGGGGGGGGGGGAATCGGGGTACATTTAGCAAGACAATAGCTTTCACAAAAGTATGTTTTACAATGAAAAACAAATTATAATGAAAAGTTAAAACATCAATATAAAAAGATGAAATAAAAATTTGCAATTACACCAATCATTTCAACAATTACATAGGAATTAAATATTTTTAGATTTATATTCTAATTAAAGTAACTTTTTGAAGCATTGTTGATAAATTGTTTAAAAAATATATATATACTATTTTTTTCATTGCATTTTACAATGAATTTTATTTAATTATTTCACTTAATATTTACACAGGATTCAGATACATGTGTGATATCTATCGATCATAATCGATTTCGCATTTAATTATTCTTCACATCTTTATTTTACTTTAAATATGAGAATGTGTTAAAAGTTAAAAGCAATAAATGTATTTTCTCTTTAAATTCAGGTATGTAAATGCGGGTAAAATAATTGGAATCCTTTGTTAATGCCAATTGTAGTTTTTCCATAAAAAAGAAAGGGGGATGTAAAAGTAATTAAAAATAAGTGGGTAAGTGTGGTCACAGATCACACAGAGGATTATGTTTAGTATCTAACATTTTATCCTTTAATTCATAAATCTAAATTGTTAATTTATAATTATGAAATTCTTACATTACATGTTAGCACCAATGTTTTTAATTTTAAAATGAAAATAAAAGAAAGTTATTTGTTTTAATCAAATTAAAAATGATCAAACCGAATAATTTAAATAAAATCCAAAATTCGGAATTTTTTGAAAATCCAAAAAAAAGCGGAAATATAAATAAAATTTTAAATTTCTAAAGGCGAAAAAAATTGCTCAAAATTAAATTTAAAATGCTAAATCATTAATAAATCACAAAAGTTTTTTAAATAAAAAGAAAATCGAAGTTCAAAAGATATTATGAATGTCGGATGAACGAAACCTAATAATATAAATTCTTAAATTGATCAAATGTGCGAAATTTCTTCTTATTAAGGGTGTATTCGAAAAAATGTTTTTCCAACTTTAACAGCTCGATATTATCTGATACAATTTCAGACACATTTTTCAAAGTAGAAACATGAAAGTTGCCGAGGTGATTTTTGAAGAAATTCATAAGGTGTCGTGTGATGTCATTTTGTGCTCAATTCATTAGAATTTGATTTCTGAACAATTGTTTTCTCAGTATGACCCTTTTTTTAGTTCCCAGATCTTCGTTAAAAATTATGTTAACAAAATTTTGAAAAAAATTATACATTTTGTTACTAAAAATTATTGTTTTTTCATAAATATGGCCAATAATTCTAGCAACTGACACTATTCCATTTTTTTAAGAATGCGATAGTGTTGTGTTTACAATGATATATCACATATAATGATATCCATGATATCTATGATGTGGATATTATAAAAATTCCTTTATTATGGCAAGGCAGTGCCATAAACATAACATCAAATTATCCCGTGAGGGTTAATTACATGATCAACGGCGTAATTGCGTGTTACATATTTTTCTTCTTCTAAATATCTATAATGTAGTAACTCTGATCGAAATGTCATTGAAAAAAAACTGTTTTGTCTGTTACGTTTCATTCTTTTTGAAGACTTATAAATAGATATTATTTAATTTCTTGTTTAAGAAAATTGAGTACCAAATTAATCTGCCTTACCTTAATTAAAACTTGTAAAAGAAAAAAAAAAAAAAAACTGACCAAAAAAAAAAACTCTTCAACCGCTTTCGAACGCATTAGGATACTATTTTTGAAATCGTTAATACTGAAATTTTTTAATTGCTCAAAGATCAACCTATTCAAAAGGTTTCAGTTTTAACATAGGAGCTGTCCATAAATGGTGCCACACTTTTTCAGTATTTTTACCCCCTTCTCATTTTGTCGCAAAATGTTACACGTTACATGCCTCCCCACCCCTCTGAACACCTGCTCTTGTCACATGTCACGCTATAGTACGTAAATATATTCTTACAGTTCAGAAACAAAGTACACCGTTATAAAACATATGTTGAAATTTACTTTTAAACTTTAACTACATCTATTATTGAAGGTCACTGTGCCTAAATGAGACGCGATTTTGCACAGTTTTGTCGCATTTTATTAGGCATCAAACTACTAATACTGTATATCTTTAGCTAAAAATTAATTTTTTTTGTATAAATTTTATAATTGTAGTACAGTTGCGGTAATATAATACCATAATAATCGATTATCGCATTTATTTTTTTTTTTTCTTGCATTTACGGCAGTTAAAACCTAAATGGGACGCTCTTATTCCCGAATGCTGTAATGCATGTTATACATGATTGATATCATACGTTAGCATCCCTCGAACCCCCCCCCCCCCTTCCCCCGGGTAATGATATTGTTATCAAAGTGTACAAACTTTTAGATCTTCAAAATTTATTTCTTTTATCTGAAATAACATGCAAAACTAGTTACTTTTTTTTTCGCGCCCATTATTGATTCAAATGAAGAGAAATCACATAACACTTAAAATAAACAGTTACTGTTTAAAAGTACTTTAAAGTAGCCTTTTTCTACATAATACATTCAATAGTTATAAAGTCTTGTTGCAGTTGCTCCGAAAGTAGGAGGGGTGGGACACATATAGAGAAGTTCTCATCAACAAAGCAGTGAACAACATGCCTTTTCCTCTGAAGTATTTATTAGTATATTTCAAATATATTTCACATATGGTTTCTCGAACCGTGATTATATATTCATACACATATGAAGATAAATAGGATTGTCATGCGTTGGGGTATTCTATGTTTCAGAATAAACAAAATTATAATAATTTAGTAAATTAATAATAACATTGTACTTTCATAAAAATAGATAACAGACTAAAAAACGCATATTATTTTGAACCAAATCTACGTTACAAATAAAAAGAGAAAATTTTGATTGGATCAAAAATGATATCGATATCAAAAGACAAATCCTCCTCCCTCCAAAGATACCTAACAGTACCATATACCACGCCCCTTCTTTTCCCCCTAAAATGAAAACGTTACGTACGCACAGCCCTTTAATCTGCATCGTCTCGACTACGCATTTACATCTATATCTGTATCGCATTTAAGCACAAGTTGAAAATAAAGCTTCCAAAATGCGTAGTTGATTATAAATTCTAATACAAAAACTGGTCGTCTTTTCTTAAGTTTAGCTTGTCAGATAGCTGAAACAGAAAACGGCTGGAATATGACCACCCCGGGAACCCAGCTTTCGCTTTAGAGTAAAGTGCAATTCCGGGCGGGAGGGGGGGGGGGTGAGAATTCAATCAGAAGCTTGCATGTCTGCGAAATCATTACTGTTTACAAAAATGCAGACTTCTAATTGGTCAATGTTATTTCGCTAAACAGGACCAACATAGTTTTTAACGTTCATAAAGTTATTAGATTTTCAAAGTTAAAAACGAAAAACAGTGAGCACCTTCGAAATTTTTTGTCGCATTTACGGAACCCGGGGGCGTGGTAAAATGGGTGATATGTATTTTGAATGAAATTTTCTTTTAAAGAGAAGGTTTTAAATGCAGAAATATGTTTCGGGTTTTGTTCTTTAAGATCGAATGCCTCTTTGTACATTATTCGCATATGATTCTTGTATTAATATTTAAGCAAAATAACATTACCACATTTCGGGGATATCGCATTTAGTCACAATGACTTAAATGACATTTGTGAGCATAACATAAAAAATGATTTCTGTATTTCTTATTTTGTATGAAATAGATTATATGACATAGATTAAGAGGTTTGGTTATGGAAACATACCTAATTTACAATAATAATGAAATATTAATATGAAAGAACAATTGGCAACGGTAATATTTTGGAATTTGAAATGAAACTCAATATATTTGACTTTCAATCTTATCTTTGCTTTATGAACACAAAATACTTTAATTTCAAAATAGCTTCAAAATTTAATCTGCTGATTTTCAATGCTTTTTTTAAAAATAAAATGTATGATGTCAGATTTCTTCTTACCTCCTTTCCGCCCCCTTGTCACAATTTCATGAAACTAAAATCCCCTCCCCCCCCCCCCTCCAAGCGTGACATCATTTGTGAACGGCCCCATGTAGAAAATATCTATGGATTTTATTTTTAATTCTTGTGTGTGTTATTTAAGGCTATTCTCAACTGCTCCACTCAACAAGCACAAAACATTTTGACACATTTACAAATTCAATTTTTAACAGAATCATATAAAATTATAATGCCTGACTATGGAAGCGATTTCGATTAGAATTTAGTTTTCCATTTTATGACAGCTAAATTATCTACCCAGTTCTAAGCTATTTCGATCGCGTGATCACCCGCTTTACTACTGCTTTTCGACCGGTTTTTCTGCTTTCGTCGGAAAATGTGCTCAAAAACGTCCACTTTGAAGGCTTGTTATAAAAGATCTACTGTGTTTTTTAAAAAACAGAAAATTGAGTGCAATTAAACAGTTTCTGAATAACAACACCTGCTATTGTCATGCATTTCTAAATAAAAATAAATTTAAACATATGTCACAAAGTGGGCTTTTTTTTATTTAAGAACACTCTTAATCAGTAATAAGATAAAATAAAATAATTAATGAAAATCGGAAGTAGTCTAGAAGGGTTTTTTTCTGTCTTCTTTGCCTCCGTTTATATAATTATTCTGTTGATGAATGTACATTTATTTTCCTGATACCAATATATAGTAATACATATATGTATAGTAACTCTGTATAATAGACTCTTCTTTAAATCACTTTTCTATTCATTTTGATTCTAAATAAGCCTTCTCTTCATTTAAGATCACATAATTTAAAATAAACATCATCATGCTCTATAAAAAATTCTTTATGAATTGATAATGATTTCCATTTCTGTCTAAACACTGCATGTATATAACGCAATCAATAATTACATACTATATGCTTTGGATATGATCAAAATTACGTAACTCAATCAAATATAATCATTTTTATAATTATTCAAAGGTAAGTTTTTAAAATTATTTTTGTCTGGCGCCAGTTAAATAATTTGATGTCTATAAGATTTCCCGTTGCGGTAAATGACGTCTCTATATGGCAAATCTGAAAAATTCAATTTACCCTATTTTAATGAATGCAACGTAGTTTTCTTTTGGCGATTTTTGAACTACCCGCATGGCTGCGGTTGATAAAACCTTGGCCTTCATATATTTTTCTTGGAAACATCAATTGTAACTGTCTTTACAAAGAAGACGCAAAAAGGAAAATGTTAGGGGGCCATCGTTGGATTTAATTTTTATCTTAGTCTGCGAAATATTATCAAAAATATTATTCTTTAGGTTATTTTTTCTGTCTTTAAGACTTTTTAATAGCTACCTGCATTCGCCGACAAAGATCTGGGAGGGGGTGTGAAAATAAACATTTCTCTGAATAATTTGCGAAACCAAATTGTTGAAAGCAAAAATAAATGTCCATCGTCACAATTAAATACTTTTTTTTATTTCAGAAAATATTGCGCAATTTGAAGCGGAAATTGATACAAGGCCGTAGCTAAGGAGGTGCTATGGGCGATTCATCCCCTGTCCCCTAAAACATTTTCAGCCTCCCTTAGAAAAAGTTACCAGGTCACTCAATGAAGTTATGTTCCGAAAATCCAAATGAAATTATCTTCAAAAATCTAATTTAGTTTTAAGGCCTTTTCACAGTTTCGCAAAAACACTAAATTGTAACGAAAATAAGTGTTTCAACACCGCTCATCCTATTTGCACATAGGAAACTAACATGATATTTAATATTGCCCTAGTTATACACTGGAATTTTTCATCATTATATTATTTTCATGGCATAAAATGTACAGGGTGGTCATAAAAAAACTTTGCCGATATACGGAGCTCTAGCGGCCAGACCGCTCAACCGATCGAAATGAAATTTCAGATATAGCTATTCAGAGGTATGAGCTCAAGATTCTGTGATAGATAACAAAATGGCGCTCACGGTTACGGTTATAGTTACAGAAACTCGAAAATTTCCAATGGCAACACCCATTTTTTTTTTCATCGCAAAATGCTCAGCGCATGCGAAAACCCTAAAGAGCGTTGGAAGCGTACGTGTATCGTAAGAAACGGACATGTTATGCACGCACAAAAAACCGTTCTGGGAATCCTCCCCCCCCCCCCCATAGAAAAAACTCGATTGGGGCGCAAGGAGGAAATTTGCATATGATGCAGAGTCAGTACACTAATCTCTGATTACAATACAGATCGGAAAAACTAAAACTTTTATTTTGATTGAACATTTTCCACATGGGTGCCATGCCTGTGTTTTTAATTAGTCTTTATTTGAATGTTCGAAATCTAAGGATCTATGTAACTATTAATTTTGCTAATGTGTATTTTCTGTAAAATATACTATAAAATCATTCTATAAATATGTATGCAGTATTCTTTAAAAGAATCTTAATTATATGATAAAAATCTGAATTTTCTAGAAATAGTAGAAATTGTGACGGGCCTGTTTTCACTGATTTCTGAAACAGGTTGGGCCGGTCCAAGAAATGTAAAATTACAAACGGGCCGGGCTCGAGCCGAACTTTTGAGTTTTGCAACGGATCAAGGCCTGGATATTCCAGCCCGTGCAGACTTCTAGCGAATTTACCGACCCGTTATAAATATTTCAGAAAAAACGATAAAATATGAACTATTTTTAATGAATATGCCTTTGACGAGAATGAGTATAAATATAAATGTGCATCACGAGCCGATTCTAGTTTGACAACACCAATACAGAAAGGTAACTTGTACAGTGTAGAGATCGGCATCGGACAGTAACTTTGTGTCTAACACGGCTTAATATTTTTGTAGCAGACTCGTGCCGGCCGAAGATCAGGCTTGCATTATTTTTCTACGTATAATCAAGCCAAGCCGGAATTAATCTTATTTGTTCTCAATATGTGTAGGGCAGACAGCATGATTTGTAAAATTATTAATAGCGATAAAGAACTTAATTTAATGAAATCTTTATAAATATACTTCCTGGTGGCGTTTAAATTCAATTCTCGACACTTCGCGAATGTTTGGCGCATTTTCTGACTGATTTTAACTATAAAGGTATAAACTTGACAAGCCTGCCTATTGAAGGGATTTGGAATCGAATTTGTTTCCAATTTTTCGTAAATAAGATATTTGCATATATATAAGAGATTCTTCTTTGCTGTCACTTCCGGAAATTCGATACAAAACTCTAACTTTGACAGTATTTTTTAAAATTGCTTTTATCAAAAAATGGATAGCGCCATTTGATTACATAGTTTTTGAATAAAAACTTCTGCCAATATTACACGTTTCAAAAAAGAATTCAGAAATATTAGAAAGTAGCTCCTTTGGAATCGAGAAAATCTTTAATAAAATGATATCGAAATATTTTCATAAATCTACTTTTTATTATGTAGCTTCAAAAGATGTGATGTTTTAAACTTTCTTTCTTTTTTTTCCCCTTATTTTCTAAACCATATAAATTTTTTAATGAATCTTTATTTGAATATCGAAAGTCTAAAAATCTAAGTAATCGTTAATGTAGCTATTGTGTGTTTTCTATAAAATGTACTGTAAAATCATCCCATAAATTTCCAACCTTTGCATTTTATGTACCGGGTGTCCCAAAAATGACTGTTGAATTTTAAAATTCAATAACTTGCAAACGGTGACAGCTATTCAAAAAACTTTTGCAGGAGGGTTATGTATAATGTCAGGAGTTTTTTTTTCCGTAATTTTTTATTTTAGTTCGCATCTCAAACAATAGGTGGCGCTGACGGCGATTGAAGGCCAGGTGATCAGTGCTGAGTGAAGCGTCGAACTTCCATCGCCGTAACCCCCCCCCCCCCCTATTGTTTTAGATGCGAACTAAAATAAAAAATTACAGTAAAAAAACTCCTGACATTATACATAACCCTCCTGCAAAATTTTTTTTTAAATAGCTTTCACCGTTTGCAAGTTATTGAATTTTAAAATCCTACAGTCATTTTTGGGACACCCGGTAAGTAAGTAATAGGTGAATTAATAAGTTTCCTTTTATTTCCGATTCGGATTGAAATGATTCGGTTTCGGACTAGGTTGCAGATTATCATTATCCCCCATCCCCCAAAGGATTCGTGTTTGAGTCAGTGTAACTTGACCCATGGTCCGTGGAAGAACCCCAACTCCCCCAAGACTCTAACTCCAATTACAGATTCAAAACAGATCAACAACCGTTCCTTACCGCATCCTGACATATTTATGGGATAATGTGGATACCATACGCATGGGAACATTCCATACTGATCGAGGATCTTTTTCAGGCTACCAATTTCTGGAAAAAAAAGGCATGGATTTTGTTTTTTGTTTTAGAACCAAGTTTCCTTCCCCGGTATTTTGCAGACCACTGCTATAGATTCCTTCATCACCTTCCGACCTAAAGGGTATAATTCTGTCAATAAGTCGCAGGGATTTCTAGTATTCTTGAAAAAAAAAAAAAAAAAAAAAAAAACGCTACCCCGCACAAGGCCATTCTAGTCCGAATTCTATTCGAATCGCTTTTTCACTTACAATGCCTTAATATTATATAGATGTAACGTTAGTTTGTTTATTTGTACGGGGTAATCTTTGGGACTACCTGGGGTGAAATAGAGGAAAGAGCAATAGCACCTATGTTATTTTACTGCTATTGCTTTTAATTTTTCTTTTGTTACTTTTGTGTTCAAAAACGGGCGGATGCAGTCTTTCATTTAGAAGGGGAGGAGGGGGAGGACATGGCTCCTTTACTGGGGGGGGGGGATGTTACATCACATAATAAATAATTTTTACTTTGAAGGCTGTTTCCATACCTAAATTAGTACTTTTCTGATATTTTTGGAAAGTTATTTTTATTCGTAAATACAAAATGATGGCATTACCAAGAAATTTAATGCTTAATTTCACATTTTCTTATAAAGACATAGAATTCTTCAAGAAAATGCGCATTTTAAACCAATTTTTAGGACTTGACAATTATCAAAATTGTCGCCATAAGGAAGCAATTTGCTATCGCGGCTTAAAATTCAGTTTCAAACCTCACAGTTTAATGAAATTTCCTGGAAAATGTGCCTTTGGAAAAATGTAAAACGCTGATGAATCATATTTATTCTGACTAATTGCACTTGCGTATGAGATTTAAAAAAATGATTATTTTGATATGCTCGAAATAGGGTACTTTGGATATAAGTAGAAATTTAGAGTCGGAAAGAATATCATTGTTGAGACAAGGAAAACTTTGAAAACAATATTTTTCATTTTTAAAATATCCTTTAAAAACATTCTTCGTTCTGGAAGGAGGTGGGGTGGGGTCATGATCCCTGGGCACCCCCCTCCCCGTCCAACTCCTTGTATCCGCTATTGGCAGATAGACTCCTTGTATGTAACTTTGAAACAGAATGGAAAACATCTTATGCTGTTTGTAATTTTTTTTTTTTTTTTTTTTTTTTTTTTTTTTTTTGCCAGGGTTCTTGCTGGTTTTTGACCAACATTAGCGATTTGGCAAATAAAAAATAAAAATTGTTAATCAAATGAAAGCAAATGTTGGAAAAACAGACTCGGCGTGATACACTAAAATATCTATCTTTATCTCCTTATTGTATCCGTATTTTCTCTTTTTTTTTCACTTTTTTTCTTTTTTTTCTTTTTTTTTCCCTGTATGTTTTAAAATAACAATTTTTAACACTTTCCAACAAAGTTGAAAAGTGCTTATGCATTCGGTTTGTCTGGCCGTCTGGCCGTCTGGCCACGCTCTAACTCTCGTAAATATACTTGGATTGCCATGAAATTTTTGGATGTTATTTAGATTTACCCTAGAACGAACCCTATTGAAAATGAAATTTCTACCATGATTAATTAATTTATTAGTACTTTCCAACAAAGTTGAAAAGTGCTTATGCATTCGATTTGTCTGGCCGTCTGGCCGCGCTCTAACTCTCGTAAATATACTCGGATTGCCATGAGATTTTTGGACGTTATTTAGGATTACCCTAGCACGAACCCTATTGAAAATGAAATTTCTATAATGATTAATTTATTTACAAGAGCGGTCAAAAGTTTTCCATTACATTACGGCCTATGGGGAAAAATCGTTTCAAATGAATTTTAACGTTTATAACACTTTCCAAAAGTTTGAAAAGTGTTTATGCATTGCTTGAAAAATTCTTATGCAATCGGTTTGTCTGTTAGTCTATCCGTCCGTCCGAGTTCTAACATCTGTAAATATACTCGAATTGCCCTGAAATTTTTGTATGTTATTGACGTTTACCCTAGCACGAACCCTATTGAAAATGAAGTTTCTACCATGATTAGTTTATTTACAGGGAGAGTCAAAAAATTTCCATTACATTATGGCCTATGAGGAAAAATCGTTTCAAAGGCGTTTTAAAGATGTTACACCCTGTGAAGCATATTAAAATTTACATGCATTTAAGAGGTGCATTCTATAAAATATACGGTGAAAATATAGCTATTATTCCTTTACAGGGCCACACAAAAGAATTCCCTTGGATAATGGTAAAGGGGGGGGGGTAGTGTGCGACATTTAAAAAATATATTAAACTCAAAATTGATATGGTCACTGAGGCTTAATATAAATTATACGATACTGTCTTGCATAATATGAAGTACATTGCATTTACAGCGATACAAAAGATTTCAAATAGTATATTCCTTCCGACGGACTGTGTATGTTTCCGATGGTGGCTGATGGATGGATGTAATACATTTTAATTATGATATACGCATTTAAGTTTCATTAAATCTCATTAAATCATCAAAGTTTCATTGAACATTATATGAGTGTGTATAAATGTTATAGTTGATATACAGGGCTATCCAAAAGAGCTCGCCAACGTTACTGAGTAAGAGCGTAAATTACTTAAAGGTGGTTCTTAAATAAGGTATAAATTTTTACGCTGAACTGCATTCAATTTACAAAGAAATGTTTGCAGTATATAGATAAACTGATATACAGGGCCACGCAAAGAATTTTGTACATGGACACTTATGAATGATAATTTATAACAATGTGATTTCAGTTGTTTTAAGAGTGTTTTAGTTTAAAATGAATTTTAGCCTCTTAATGACGTGTAATAAAGGTACAAGGTAAACTACAGGGCTGAACAAAAGTTTTCAAGTATGTTTCCCCTTTATTAGTACAAATTGCTCAAAAAGAAATTTTAAGCTTTTTTCTTGCTAAGCTAAATTTTCCCATTTTATAATATGTATATCAACTGACAGATTAAATATAGGGCTGTTCAAAAGTATTGCAATACATATTTAGCTATATACCCTTATTTCCCTAATTAACGAAGTTTTGTTAAAGATTTCATGAAGTGTTGGAAAGTGCTTCATAATCTATGCTTAATGCATGATTTTTCTTACTTGTTTCACATAAATATAACGAAATTTAAATTTTATTATTAAAATTATTATTATTATTATTAATTATTATTATTTTATTTAAATTATTTAAATTTCTCTAAGTATAAGATGAAAAATATTTCAATATGAACGTTGAAATTTGAATAATATATAGTAAGTAAAGCATAAAACTACTAAAAATATTTACTTCTCTTCAAGAAAATATTACTAATTCGTGAATCATAAACGTTTATATAATATATAAACACATTTCATAATTATTATTTTTTTAATTTCTTTAGAATTCATTCACATCTCCTTTTCAAAGGTGAAAGGAAAAAACAATAAGTCATTCAGTATAATATTACTTATTATCTTTGTCTTGTGCTATGTAACTGCAAATTTCTTTTTCATATTACAGCAAGTTCTTAAAGCTCCATGTTCGTTATAAATAAATTACAATTTTTAGCAATAAATGACATAACAAAAAAATAAATATTTACGACTCTTGGAACAATAAAAGATTTATTGTAAAAGATTTTACTTTAAAAAATGAAACCACTGTTATTTCTTGTTAAAAAAAATAAAGCTTATTTTTTTATAAGAAAATTAGTTAAAACGGAACAATATAGTTACATTTTATATAAATAGAATGGAAAAAGGGAGAAAAAAGAAAACAATAATGTAAGTATGAAAGAACATTAATTTAAAATCTTAAACATAAAACTGTAATTCTTAAATGGAAAGTCATTAAAACATAAATGATTTTGATACACCTATTCATTAAACACAAATTTGCTCTAAAAACAATATAGCACATAGAAATCATTATCTGAACAAAATGGAGTATTATATATAATAGCCACTTATTCTTTTGAGAATATCCAACTTTTCATTTATAATCCTTTAGACGGGGAGGATTTTTTTCTCTTTTTTTCACGTTTAACAAGGATCTAGATAACTGATTAGTTTGAATTTTCATTTAAATTACACAAGCTATCAAGCCCAGTTACACAATAGTCTTTTAAAACTATTAATGCAATATTAGTAAAAACAACTTCTTCAAATATTCAAATACTTGGCTCCATATTCAGATGTGCTGCTTCTGAAATATCGAACAGAATAAAGGCATTTCACTTTTTTTATATCACGAGATTGTCAGGAATCTTTGATCATTCAGTTTTAGAAATAAAATTTCACATACAATTAAAATTAAACGTCAAAATAACAATAATAATAATAATAATAATAATGCTATAGAAATAACATACACCAGCATAGAACAGAACACGCGATTAACATAAGCTCTATAAACTTGCTAGACTACTTGTACAGCGAAATATTAGGAGGTACATTTCTTTTCATAGAAATGTCACACAATGGTATTGTACTTTCACATGAAATTCTTTGCCAACAGACTTAGAAAGGTTTCAGAATTTCTCAGGAAACTGGTCAATTTTTTTGAAAACGTAGGGAAATGAGAAAGGTTTCGGGATTTTACATGTAACGTTACCATAATTTTTTACAGTTTAATCAACTCGTGATCCAGTAACACTTGAGTGATTAGTAATCAAGTCATACTTGAATAAAATTAAGTCATTTAAGACTGAATCTGGGAGCACTTGAACGATTCGTAACCAAATCATACTTGAGTGAAATGCAGTCCTTTAAGACTAACTCCGGTAGCTTTTTTTTTTTTTTTTAATAACTAGAAAAAAACAGGAGGAATTATCCCGAAACCATCAGTGTGTAAACAGAATAGTACAGGTCATATATTTCCGCGAATTTTTTTTCCGAAACCCCATAAGGCACCGTGAAAAAATTGAAAAATAATAAATATTTTTTGGATAACCCTGTCAAAACTAATGTAGCAAAAGCGTTCAAACAGTAAATTATGATTAAGTTGATTATTGAAATAAAGTGTGCTCTTTTTTTGTTCTAAAATTTCGCCAAGTTTTTTTCTTATAATTAGCAGAATTCTTATTTGAAAAGAAAAAAAAAAAAAAAAAAAAAAAAAAATTATTTTCAGAAAACATGACAAACAGCATTGTACACAACATCCTGTGATCAGAAATTTCACAGGCCGGTTACCTTTGGCCATATAGTGTATTTATTAAAGTAAAAATAGAAAAAAATACTTATGATTTTAAACTTGAAAATTTGAAAAGATTATTTAACAAGCAATAACCCTAATTATTTGAAGGCAGCTTATCCATAGTGTCACTTTTTCCTTCTTTTCTTGATGAAAAACTTATTCATGGAAATTGCCTAAATTTGCATAACAACCGAATGACATTGGACAGAATATTTTCCCATAGGAGGGAGGATCAGTCAGCTTCTGATGCTGTGGTACTAATGGGATTATTAATTTCTTTTCTTTGGCGATTTCAAGTTTACATTTTCTAATGATACTTCGTAGCTTCAGACCGGTTTAAATAATCGTAATGTTTTCCTTTAGCTTTCCTATTTAACGGGCTGCTTCACTCAAATGATTCGTTCGCTAATGCTAATCCTATGGAAGAAATTTATAAAGATATTTTGGTTGCATTTCAATGTTTTTAAACGATTTTTTTTTTCACTTTGGATATCTGAGATTGGCATGCAGACCATTTTTTTTTTACTTTTTCGATTATGGTTACAGAGATTTTTATAGGGGTACTTTCGCTTTCCAAACCGGTTCCGAAAATGAAAGCGTCCTCATAAACAGTATCTGTAAACAAAATCAAAAAAGTAAAATATGGCCTGCATACAGATGGATCTCAGCTATACAATGAAAAAATATACGAAAAATATTAAAATGCAACCGAAATATCTTTATAAATTTCTTCCATAGGATTAGTATTAGTAAACGGGTCTTTTCATTTGAATGAAGTAGTCTCGTAATAGTTAATAACAATTATTTTTTGATTCAAAAATTGGGATTTACAACTAAATAAACCAACCTTAGGCATCTTTCTAAAAAATATTGAAAAAAAAATCTAAATAAAAACTTTAAATTGCCAAAGGAAGGGAAAATCCCATTGACTTAACATTACCGCCACAATGTCAGAAGCTGATTGCTCCCCTTAACCCTTTGCGGCGCGGTGGTTTCATAGATATACCACTTAATTTTAATTCCTAAACGCCACATTGGCACCGGAATTTTGTTTAAAAAAATTACAGTTTATTGAATGCGTGAAATATAGCTTTATCTTATTTACAAATAAAGTTGCTTTCAAATTACGGTGTCAGTCATTAATTTCAACACTTACGCAAAGAAATTGCCCTGCGTCGCACAGGGTTAAGAGCCTGCACCAGTCACTAAAAAGACCTAGATAATAATATTAATCCTATGAGGAAGATATTTTCAAATACCTTATTTGGATTTTAATATTTTTACATTTTTTTCTTGATGATGGGGGAGGGGTCATAGAATAGTTGAAGTTGAGGATGATCTGTATATGGGCTTGCGATTTTGGTTAGTTTTCATTTATGTATATATTAATATGAACTTTAGAATCAGCTCTGAAAATGAAAGTACTTCTTTAATAAAATATAAAACATAAATTAAAAAAGCAAAAATTAACCATTGTACAGATTGTGCTGAGCTATCGTATGCAAAAAGAATCAAGTACAAATATGAAAATCCAAGTGAGATATTTGAAAATAACATTCCAAAAAGATTAACACGAATCTTTTCGCACGGCCTTCCTCCGGGTCATTTCACTCGGCTAGCGTAGAGCTTGAATAAGTGAAACTGAAGATATTTCTAAATGGATAAACACCAACTCATGACACCTTGTTGCTGTTATTCCTCGATATAATTCAGATTATTTCTAAAACTGACTACCTTTTAAAAGATATACATTGTTTACCTTGAAATCTGAAATGGCTTTGAAATCTTTGACATCTAATAATTGTTACCTATAGCTTTTAAAAAAGTAGATTTGAATTGGGAGTTGGGGTAGTAGATTGCCATTAAAAAATGCGAATAAAATTGTTATAAATAGTTAGGCATATAGAAGAATTAAATACACTGCTCAAAACAATTAAAGGATATTGCAGTTTTAGGTGGATTTTTTATCTGGGAAACTTTTTAGCTGATTGATACATGGTCGACAGACATAGTAGGTTATCTATACTAATAAAAGAACAAAACGCTCTGTCTGTGTGTGTGTCTGCGATGGCTAGCAAAATCTACAGCACGTACAAAGCTCAAAATTTTTTTGAGAGTAGCCCAATATCTCTCCTGATGCACCTGAGCTTCAGAATTTCAAAATTCCAATTATTAACTGAGTAATTAATTAAAATCAAGAGGTCACTCTCATAAAAAATCATCTTTTTCCCAATTTTTTTCTCTTTCATTTGTTTACGGTTGGTTGGTTGTGTAAAAATTTTCGCAGAAGTAATAAGAAAGCTGAGACAGAATTAAAGAAACCCATGGAGGAATAAGATAAGTGGAGGTGAAGTAAGCTCAAAAAAGGTTTGCGATATGAAACCATTTATCGCTCAAATTTAATGTGGCAAACAAAAGGACGTGGAAGAGATTTTGTATTATAAGACGAATTGAAAGAAATGAATTACAGTTGAAGCATATTTCAAGAGGAAATAGCAAATTTTTAAAATGGTCTTCGTTCTATTATTATTTATTAGAATAAATATTCGCTTTTAAAATGAAGGAAATTGGAAAATTAGCAATAATTAAATATCAAATTAAAATTAAATAAGATATTGAAAACATTTAATACGAATTAAAAATTGTATAACTAAAAGTTTTCTTCATTAATGTAATTTTCAATACTTTATAACGTAGATGAAAAATGTTTATGACTTAATAATTGCATGTAAATAAATATTTAAAATATAATGATGAAAACATTCTTTTAAAATCATGTATGAAAACTTAAGTAATAAATATTAATCTAAAATATAAATTTCTGACTGCAGACGATTTTAATGTACTAACAAAATAATGTTATATTTTCAAGCAAAACGTTAAAATAATTTTCTATATTGATATTTAAAACACATATGATAAAATAATTAATAAATTTTTACCGGTGAAGCGATAAATTAGTTCTTTTTTTAAAAACGAGAGAAAAAAAAATACAGGTTTAAACCTGTTTCAATTGATAGCGAAATTTTAAAATGGAAGGCCAAAATCACAGTCCGGTGAAATCCAAACACCTCATTGGTCATTGAGCCGCGTCCTTTTCAGGGAACAATCTCTTAGCAGTTGGGTAAATGTTGTCATACTCCTTTTTCCGAGAAAAAATCGTAGCGGCAATTTTGAAGTAAATCTTATCTCTTTTCATTTATAATCTAAATTTTTCACTCTCATTTTATAAAATGGCATCAAAATATCTTAATTGAGTTAATTTCGATGGTTTATCTTAAATAAGAACAGACGGTAACAATCGCTTAAAAAATACTTTCCCCCTCACCTTTTTCAAATGGAGAAACAAGTTCGTGATTTTCACCCTTACCACTCGACCAATGGGGTGGCTGGATTTCACTTGACTGTGATTTTGGCCCTTCATTTTAAAATTTCGCCAATTGATAGGCGTGTCAAAGCACGTGCTTTTGTTGGTACTTAATTGGACTTAATGTAGGGTTACATCTTAAGCATCATCTCCAGAGATAATACCTCCACTCTATTAATTTCTTTTTACTCTATGAAAGAAACCAATTTGAGATTTTGACATTTCAAAAGTGACTGTTTTTTTCCCAAAGACCTTTAAAATTCATAGACTGGCAAAATGTCAGTTTAACTTAGGATTTTTGAACATAGCTATTACGTCAGATCGTTGGTACTTCGTACATTAGAATGTATTTGTGGTTGGCTATGTTGCAGTTAATATATGTATATGTATATATGAGGCTTTTTTAGCAGTTTTTTTAAATCATTGATTAAATTTGAATGCATTTATTAAAGTTAAAATTTTATTAAGACTTTAATTTGTTTTTAAAACAAAAATGAAATGGCTCTTTGACGTACAATTTTTCGACTAGGCAGACGATTCATACACAGTAATAAATTATCAAATAGCAAAATAAATTATATATAAAAAATAGTCACTAAAAGAATAGTAGCAAAACATAATGTTTAGGCGTATTAACACATAACCCGATCCCAACCAGAAAAAAACAGACTATACTCCGATCCAAGCAAGACAAAAATTTCATGAGCATAAACGCGACCCGAACCTAAAAATTCCATTTGAAAAAAAAACTATGGATTTGATATTTGACCCGAATCAAATCTGAATCCCACAAAAATATTCAAATGAAGCATACCCCAATTCGATCAAAGAAAAATAATGTTCGTGTATATGCAACCCGACCCGAACCTAAAATTTTTCTCTGAAAAAACCCAAAAAATGACCAGAACGAAACCTGAAATCGATAAAAATATTCCAAAGAACTATAACCTGATAAGAGCAAGACAAAAAAACTTCCATGAACATAAACCTGACTCGAACCTAAAAAATTCCATTTGAAAAAAAAGCCTGAAGTTTTATGCAAACTACATCTGAATCCGATCAAAATATTCGAAAGAACCATAACCGGATTCGAATAAGAGAAAATAATTTTCGTGGACATGAAACCGATCGGAACCTAAAATTCCATTTGAAAAAAATACCTGAAATTTGAATCGACAAAAATATTCCACAGAACCATACCCGGACCTGAACAAGGCAAAAAAATTTCCATGAACATGAACCCAATCCGAACCTAAAAAATGAACTAAATCTGAATCTGACAAAAATATTCCAGAGAAGCATATCCTTATTCGAACAATGCAGAATAATTTCCGTTGATGCGCAACCCAACCTGAACCTAAAAATTCCATTAAAAAGCCGAAATCTGAATTGAACGACATCTGAACCCGAAAAAAATATTCCAAAGAACCAAAACCCGATCCGAGCAAGACAAAATAATTTCCCTGGACATGAATCCAACCAGAACCTTAAAAATCAATTTAAAAAAAAAATACCTGAAATCTGAATCGAACCAAATCTGAATCCGACGAAAATAGTCCAAATAACTATAACCAGATACGAACAAGACAATATAATTTCCATGGACATAATCCCCATTCCAAACCAAAAAAATTGTAAAAAAAAGAAAAAAAAAATCCCGAAATTTGAACCAAACTTAATCTGAACCTAACAAAAATATTTCAGTGAAGTATAACCTCATTGGAACTAGGTAAAATAATTTCCATATAAGTACAACCCGACCATAACTTAAAAATCCCATTTGAAGGGAAAAAAAAACCCCCACGAAATCTGAATTGAACCGAATCTAAACTGAACACAAATATTCCACACAATCATAACCGTATCCGAAGAAGACAAAATAATTTCCATGAACATGAATCCAATCCGAACCTAAAATTCGGATGTTCTACAAAACGTAATGCGCTCCGTAGCGGTGGAAAGTGAAACTAAGTACTTAGCGCGAGATGGTTAAAATATTTTGTTTATAGTTAATGTTAAATTAGAACTAGGTTACGGTTAGATAACAGTTAGGTTGCAATTACGTTCCGGTGACCCTTTTGTTATTTTATTTTCCGGTTAGGTTACAGTTAGGTCATGGTTAAGTTACAGTTAGGTTAAGGTTAATTTGCGGTTAGGTTGTGGTTAGATTATGGGTAGGTTATGATTAGGTGACGGCCAAGTTACATTTATGGTATATTTAACTTGCAGTTAGGTTACTGTTAAGATACAGCTAAGTTACAGACAAGTTATGATTCCGATACAATTAGGTTACGGTTAGGATTTTGTTCATAGAATGAACATTACGCATGTTTGATAAAAAATATACACCTATTTTTGTAAAATGGCTCTGAATTTATAATATTATATACTAACCTTTTAGCGAATCATCGAGAATCGATTTCATTCACGGTATAGTCAGATTTAAGAGTGATATATAATTAGTTTGAAATTCAAAATATTTCACTTGGGATGTCTATGTGAAAAAAGTATTTAGTTAAGTCACTTAACAGTAATTTTAAGGATAAATATCAACACGAAATCGTTGGACACATATTCCCTCCTGCGTTTCCCATTGCAGTCATTTTAGGTATTTTTGCAGCTAAATATTAGTTTTTTAAAAAACCAATTTTTGACACAGTCAGGGGGCACGTATTTAATATAATGTACACTGTAAAAAATTTGACCCTTTTGCTGTATCATCACTCCCCCGCTTTTATAGAATATATCTCTTTTGACCTATGACAATGCTCCAAAATAGGCTGAAGTAATCATTTTCTATAAAAGCGGTGGAGTGACGATGCAGCAAAAGGGTCAAATTCTTAACAGTGTATTAACACATATTTTGAGTTGAAGATAAAATCATAAAAATTTCAAGTTCGTTTAACATTATTATAACGGACCCGGGCAACGCCGGGCGGGTCAGCTAGTATGAGAATAAATTACACATGTTTGGCAGAAAAAAATGCATTTTATTGCGCATTTGTGTACAAAAGGAAAAAAACGCAATTTGTGCATATGAGAAAAAAAGAATAAGAAAAGGTGTTTTCTTCAAAGAAAATCATTTTCAGTAGGGGGTATGGTTTCCACGGGCGGCCAGCAACGTTGAACACCTTTGAGGCATGGACTCAATGAGGCTATTAATGACGAGTTGGGGTATTCTGCCCCACTCTTCCAGAAGAGCTCTTTCCAGTTCTTAGAGAGTTTGTGGGGGTTGTTGGCGGCCAGAAACTCGTCTTCCTAGAGCGTCCCAAACGTGCTCGATTGGATTCATGTCTGGAGAACACGCTGGCCATTCCATTCGAACGATTCCTTCCTCGAAAAGGAAATCCTCCACCAGGTTTGCACGATGTGGCCTGCAGTTATCGTCCATTAAAATGAAGTTATCTCCGATTGCTGCAGCGTAAGGGACTACAAAAGGTCTAAGGATCTCATCCCTATATCGGCGACCAGTCACAGCTCCATCTCGAATGATGTAGAGGTCAGTGCGCCCGTCAATGGAGATGCCACCATACACCAACACTCCTCCACCGCCAAATCTGACACTTTCGTGCACGAACGCAGGATTACTCCTACTGCCATGGTCCCTCCAGATGAAAATACGCCTATTATCCGGATGCACAGAAAAACGGGACTCGTCAGAAAACAGAATATTGCTCCATTCATTTCTCCTCCAGTTGACATGCTCGGTTGCCCACTCCCTGCGGTCGCGACGATGCCTTGATGTTAATCTAACACATACCATCGGTCGGCGAGCATACAGACCTACAGCATGGAGCCGGTTTCGGACAGTCTGAGTTGAAATCGTGGTGCCTGTAGCCGAGCGAAGGTGTTGTTGGAGAAGAGTAGCGTTCATGCTTCGGTGTCTCTGAGCTGTTAACGCTAAATACCGATCTTCATTGGGCGTTGTTGCCCGTCTACGACCTTGCCCTGGTCTTCGGCCTGCACATTTACTCTCCAAAACACGGTTCCAGATCCTGGAAATGACACTTTGTGACACTCCAATGGCTTGTGCTACTTCGGCTTGAGTTTGGCCCCCTTCTAACCTACCAACAATTCTCCAAGCTTCTGTATCTGTCAAATGACTTCGCTGAGACATCGTACTCATCGAAACAAAGCAATCACTGAATGCCGATCATCCTTGTCTTCATTCTCTTTTATCCAGTTGAAAGTCAAATTTCATTATCTGCCGCTGAAGCGACGTTTTTGACGTCGAACTCAAAATTTGCATACTCCACAGTTTGAAAACCAGAAAAATTTGCATTTGTGATTCTCTTCTTCTATTTTCGGCAAAAAAAATTTCGTTTATATCTTTATTTTATATAAAACTTCAAATATCCTTTAATTGTTTTGAGCAGTGTATTACAACTTCTAGAAGGTTGAAGTGAAATGTGTTAACTTATGCAGAGCTGCCAACTTCTACGCCTATTTAAATCATGCAAACATGTTTGAAACCACAAAAAAGATTTAGTAAAATGTATGCCAGATATACTCAATGTTATGTTTTACAATACATATTGTTAATTATTTAATAAAATTTCTGTTTCAAATATGTTTGTTTGACTTTAAATAGGCGTAGTAGTTGGCAGCCATGTTTATGTTTATGTTTTTTTTTTTTTTTTTTTTTTTTAATCTTTTAATGCAAATGAAAAACTAAAATAGCTTTTTATCAACCAATAGACATACGAATGTGTCTTGTTATCCAACTTTTAAGAATTTTAATTCATTTTTCATACACTCAATGTGTACATTTATTTTATTTGGATTGAAATACTTGCAAAATTACTAAAACCTGTACAGCTAGAATATTATTTTATTGCATGCCAGTATATGAAGAATCTTTCACTATATATTGTAGTATGAAATTTAAACTAGCAGGGGAGACCGAGCTTAGCTCGGTCAAAATTAACTTTGTGTTCAACTCGATATAGTATTTTCACTGTATCATTCACTCTGTATTATTACTGTAAAACATGTTTATAATAGTATTATTTAGAAAAACAATCAATAAGAAAACTATGTTTTTATGCGCATATTTATAAATTTTATTTTATTTTAAATTTTACAACGAAAGGACATCGATCTAAATCACTTTATTAGCTCGACTCTGATTGGTTTAACCATGCATCTCGAATCCTCTTAAGAATGTATAAAAAAATTCTTTACATTCTGAAAGACAATATTTTTTGCTAGATATAGCCAAATTTGGAGGCATTCTTTCATTTGGCTCCAAATACGTGTTTTGGTTTTCGTAATTTTTATAGCCGATTTTTTGGCCATATGTCGCCAATATTTTGTCAAATATCACCAAGTTATTGGCTTTTGCCATATTCTCGTGACCCTGATCCGTATTACCCAAAATGAGCCACTAATCAAATTTGATCAAGCATGTGACATAGCTCAATCGTCTTCAGGTAATCAAAAACAATAGAATATAAAATTGAATCAAAATCGTTTAAGCCATTTTTTAGGTAAAATTAGCTTGGCAGCATTCAGCAATGAAGCGAAATGACCCACTAATATAATTTTGTTTAACATGCGACTCAGCCCAATAGTCTTCTCGTGACAAAAAACATTTTGTTTCAAAATTTAGGTAAAATTGATTGAGTCGTTGTTATATATAATTAGAATGACCCTAGCTCATTAAGACCCAAAATGACCCACTAATAGATTTTTCGCGAGCATGTGTCTAAGCCAAATGGTTTTCTCTTGCTCAAAAACGATATAATACAAAGTATAGTCAAAACGGTGAGTACCATTTTCTATATAAAATTAGCATGACCCATCATGACCGACAAATGACCCTTATAATCGAAATCTCTCGAACGTGTGGCCTAGCTCTTTAGTTTTAGCATGCCGAAACACATTAGATACAAAATTTAGATAAAATCGATTGAGCCGTTTTTTAGATATAGTTAGTTTGACCCTGACCCCTTATGATCCAAAATGACCCATTGATACAATTTTCTCAAAAATCTGTCATAACCCAATGATTTTCTTGTGCCCGAAAACTATAAAATACAAAATTTAGTCAAAATTGCGCGAAACGTTGCCTAGATAAAATTAGAATGACCCAAAAGTGGCCCACTTATCGAAATTTCTCGAACATGTGACCTACCCCAATGATTTTTCCATGCCAAAAATATGTTGTATACAAAATTTCGTTAAAATCGACCCACCCATTCTTTAGATATAGCTTGACCTTGACCCATTAAGACCCACAAATGACCCTTATAATCGAAAGCTCTCGAATATGTGACTTAGTCCATTAGTTTTCTCGTTTCTAAAAATTGTTACATACAGTATTTCGTTAAAATAGATCCTACCGTTCTTTAATTATATATAGCTTGACCCAGACTCTTTATTATCCAAAATGACCCATTAATCGAAATTTTTCGAACACGTAACCTAGTCCAATGATTTTATCGTGCCAAAAAAATGTTGCATACAAAATTTCATTAAAATCGATCCACCTGTTCTTTAGATATAGCTTGACCATGACCCATTATGACCCATCATGACCCACAAATGACCCTCATAGTCGAAATCTCTCAAACATATGATTTAGCCCATTAGTTTTCTCATGTCAAAAAACTGTTACATACAAAATTTCGTTATAATCCATCACGCCGTTCTTTAAATAGAAATAGCTTGACCCAGACTCTTAATGACCCAAAATGACCCATTAATCGAAATTTTTCGAACATGTAACCTAGTCCAATGATTTTATTGTTCCAAAAAAAAAAAAAAAAAAATGTTGCATACAAAATTTCGTTAAAATCGATCCACCTGTTCTTTAAATATAGCTTGACCATGACCCATTATGACCCATCATGACCCTCATAGTCGAAATCTCTCAAACATGTGATTTAGCCCATTAGTTTTTTCATGTCAAAAAACTGTTACATACAAAATTTCGTTATAATCCATCACGCCGTTTTTTAAATATAAATAGCTTGACCCAGACTCTTAATGACCCAATATGACCCATTAAAATTTTTTCTCGAACATGTAACCTAGCCCAATGTTTTTTTCGTGCCCGAAAACCGTAGAATGCAATTTTTAGTCAAAATTGCGTGAGAAAATCTCTAGATAAAAATAGCATGACCCACAATGACCCCAAAAATGACCCACTAACCGAATTTTCTCGAACATGTTACCTAACCCAATGGTCTTCTTGTAATCCAAAACGATACAATATAAAATTTGGTCAAAATCGTTAGAGCCGTTTTTTAGATAAAAATGGCTTGACCCATAATGACCCAAAATTGACCCACTAATCGAGATTTTTCGAACATGTGACCCAGCCCAATAGTTTTGTTGTGCCAAAAAACGATTGGGTAGAAAATTTCCTTAAAATCGATCCAGCCGTTCTCTAGATATAAATAGCTCGATCTTGACCCATTATGACCCAAAACGACCCAATAATCGAATTTTCTCGAACATGTGACCTAGTCCAATGGTCTTCTCGTGCCCGAAAATGGTAAAATCCAAATTTTTGCGAAAATCGTTAGAGCCGTTTTTGAGATAAAATTTACCCACACACACACACACAATTTTTGCTCGCATTATAGTATAAGATGTATAAATAACTGAGAAATGGGTTTATTGACACAAACAACGTATAATTTATTTGAAGAATCTTCCGCTAAATATTGTAGTATAAAATTTAAATGCATAAATAACCAGCGGCGGATTTATGAAGTGAGGGGCCCCTCTCACTGGAACTTTTTGGGGCCCTTCCAAATTGAAAAATTGGGGACATTTATAATTTAAAAATAATGCATATTAAAAACTTAATTGCAATAATTACTTAAATTAATTACATTATTATTATAAATTAATTAAAACGTATTCAAATCGTTAAAGATTAGATACACAAAATTAATTTCATGTTCAAATTTCATGAAATTATTTTACAGAAACTTAGATACTATAGCGGATAAATGTGCTAAAATTATGTATCTTATTTTTCTTTTCATATTCATCACTTTCCAAGAAATCGAAAAGTGATTATGCATTATGTTTGTTTATCCATCCTCTGACCGTCTGTCTACGCTCCAACTCCCATAAATATATTCGGATTTTCATGCAATTGATAAAGCTGATCACCAAATCATGTTTGGTATTGCATATGAAGTATGTACAATTAATAATTCATTTACAGGGGCATTCAAAAGAATTCGATTGCATTATATAAGAAAAAACCGTTTGCAGAGATTTTAATGACATTACGCTATTTCAAATGCATAAATTACTGAATATTATTGATATAAATAACTGAATTTCACGATAATCACGTTAAAACAGAGCATTCTTAGCATTTTTTCATTTACAGGGACACACAAAAGAAATCGGTTACAGTAATGTCTTTTCGTAATAATTGCTGGAGAGTACAGTTTAAAATTCGGTATGCGCTTTTAAATGTAATTATTTTTTTGCATATTATTCTTAATTCTATACATCGTATACAGGGATGGATAAAAGTATATTTACATATCATTTTCTTTATTAGAAGAAATTGATGAATGGGAATTTTCTACTGAAGTATACATGTCTCTTAAATGAATTAAATTTTGGAATGGCTATCGTTAATTGATAGAAATCTCTATATCATATACTGGGCTGCTAAAATAATCGGATAATTTTCCAATTGTAGATGGAATAGCGGAAATTCGGTTTTGAAATGTGTTATACATTTCCATATGGTGAAATAACGCAATAATAATATTTTAAAATTTTAAACGATGCAGTTTTGTTAAATTATTCTGAATGTGTTGCAATGTTTTGTTCTGAATGTTGCAGAAAATATTTAAATCGTAATCTACGTTGAACGAACCAATTCCCGTTGAAATCGGGCCGATAGAGCTCGAGGAAAGAATGGGCTCCCAATCGATGGTAAATGTCCTCCCTAATAAATTTGCCGCAGTATCTTTAACATTAACCAAATATTTATTTTATGGATGGACCCCCCCCCCTCCTCTATAAAGTCAATGACTTACCTTTAACATAAGCATTATTTTTAATTTATGTCTGTAGTGAGTAAACGTAAGTTGATGCCGAAAAAAGATTAATATTCGAAAAAAAAAAAAACGGTAGCAAGAGCTTAGGGCCAGAGGACCCTAGAACCATTATAAAGAAAATTTCAAGAGAATAGGATCATTTTTAAAGACAAGGAGGCGATTAATATTCAAAATTGGTGAAAAAACAGCTGAAGTCTGAGAAATTTTTTGTTCTTCATGTAGTAGCTGAAGAGTATAAGAAATTCTTAAGAAAAAAAAAGCTGGTGAATCAGATCATTTTTAAGGAAGCTATGGCAAAGCGCATAAAGAGGGCCAACATGAACAGGGCCCTAATATATGAAAACATGTTAAATGGTCGTAGTTCTTAGCCCTTTAGATATTCAGTTAGCCAAAATTAAGCATAGCTATAAAATAATCACTAGAATCACACTTTGAAGAAATGTGCAAAAAATTGGGGGAATTACTTAAAACAAGGTAGGTTAATAGAAAAAATTTGAGGGTGTCGGTTCTGAGAGAGAAATCCAAGACTAAACTTTAAAATTCCGCATTGAATTTGTAAGAAAATTAGGAGAGGAAGTGAAAAGGGCATGCCGCACAAAAAGTTGGAGGGGTCCCGGATCGGGTCCTACATGATCCAAGGGTGCTTAGGTTTTTAACTGGAATGTAGAAACGGGAGAATAACTAAATGGAAAAGGATTCCAGAAATGAAGATCGGATTAAGAGGGAGCAATTTACTAACAATTTATGGTGTAAAAAAAATTCAAGGGCTGGTACCGGGAGATATTTTTAGCATTTTTTTTAAATAACAATTGGGGGCGCTAGAATTATATTTTAAATAATTGCATGCAATTCAAAAGAAAAAAAAAAAAAAAAAAAAAAAAAAGCTGCACTAAGGACCCCAAGAAGGTTATTAATATTCGAAACTGGTGGTAGCTAAAGTCTGACAAAAATTTTTTTTGTTAATATAGTAGCTGAAGAACATATGAAATTTTTAGTGAAAAAACTGGTGAATCGCACCATTTTTAAGGGATCTATAAGAGAAGGCTCGAAAGGGGAAACTTATAGTTAAAAGTAGGTCCCTAACATGAAAACTTGTTAAATGGTCTTAGTTCTTCGCAGTTTAGATCTTTTATAAGTCAAAATTACACAGTTAGTAATTAATCATTAAAATAAAATTTTGAAGAAATGAGCAAAAAAAATGGGATAGGCCCTAGGTTACCAATAAAAATATGAGGGTGTTGGTTCAGAGAAAGGAATCCAAGACTCAACTTTAAAATTTTGCATTGAGAATGCGAGAAAATTAAGTCGTGAAAAATGCATGCCGCACAAAAAGTTCATGGAGCCCTAAATCGTTCCCTTCATGATCCTAGAGTGCCCAGGATTTTAACTGGAATCTAGAAACGGAAGAATAACTAAATAGTTAATGGTTTCAAAAATTAATTTCGGATTAAGAAAGAGTAATTTTTGAAAATTTATGGTGCAACAACTTCAAGGGGTCTGGTACCGGGCCCCAAGTTATACCTGAGACTTAATTGGTACTCCGTTTGATATAAAGGTATTTTTAATAGTTTTTAAATTAATTGGAACATGCTAGAATTATGTTAAAGAAAATTGCATGCAATTTAGATCTTTTTTTTTTTGTTGTTGTTCCAAGGACCCCATAAAAGCGATTAATATTTAAAATTGGTGTTAGCTAAAGTCTAAAAAATGTTCTTGTCATTCATGAAGTAGTTGGAGGATTAAAGAAGTTGTTAAAAAAAAAGCTAGTGAATTGGTCCATTTTTAAGTGAGTTATAATAGGGGGCACAAAAGGAGCCATCTGATAATTAAAAGCAGGGTCCTAATATGAAAAACATCTTAAAAACATTTAGTACTTAAAGCTTTAGATCTAAAATTAGTCAAAGTTATATTAATCGGAGAACGCTAGAACTATATTTAAAAAAATGCATGCAATGCGGATCATTTTTAACGAAGTTATAACAAGGACCTCAAGAAAGCAATTAATATTCAAAATTGGTGATAGCTAAAATCTGGGAATTTTTTTTTTTTTTTTTTTTTTTTCATATAGTAACTGGATAGACTTAAGATGTTGTTAGGAAAACAAATATTGCATCCGATCATTTTAAAGAAAGTTATAATAGTGGGCCAGAAAATTACGAACTGATAGTTAAAAATTTGGGACCTGACATGAAAATATGTTAAACAGTCTTAGCACTTTGTGCGTTAGATCTTCAATTAGTCAAAATTAACACAGAGTATGAATTATTGGTTCAAATAATATTTTGCAGAAATGCACAAAAAGTGGGTAAATGTTTAAAAAAGGGCCCAAGGGCACCATTTAAAATATGAGGGTGCTGGTCTGAGAAGAAGAGTCTAAAAATCATCTTTAATAAACTAAAAGATTCAACTTAAAATTATGTACTGAGAAGGTGAGGGAATCAAGGGGTGAAAATCGCTTGGAGCACAAAAAGTACAAGGAGACCTGGACCGGGCAATGCGGTGTCCTTGGAGGCCCCAAAATCTAAACTGGCATGTAGAAACGTGAGAATAACTAAAAGGAAAAGGGATCTCAAAAATAAAAATCGGGTTTAAAAAAAAAAAAAAAACAAAAAAAAGCAATTTATTTGCAGAACAGTTTCAAGGCGCATTCTATTGGGATCCAAGGAGCCAGGATCTTAACTGGAGGTTAAAAATACGAGAATAACAAAATGTAGAAAGGTCACTCAAAATAAGAATACTGCATATAAAGATTACAAGTTATTAAAAATTCTGTGCATAAAAGCTTAAAAGGGCCCCGACCCTTAAATAGCTGAGCCTAGTATGTATCATGATCTGTCTTGGACTATCCTCACCTAAATTTTCAGACTTTTATGTGTGATATATTTCGCTAGTAATCCAACACAGATAGAGCGAAACTTTGTTTTACTAGTACAAATTTTGAGCACAAGAACTTCATTGATAGTGTACTTACCAAGATCTTAACGATACCAAGATCTTAACTAAAATATATAAAAGACGATAACGAAATGAAGAAATGGTCCCAAAAACGAAGAAGATCGGGTTAAAAATTTTGGGCATAAAAGCTTGAGAGGGTCCAGGGGGCCCCGGGTCTAAAAAAAATTAAAAATCTGATCCCCAAGTGTACCAGGAACTGGCTTAGACTATCGTCACCCAAATTTTCACTTCGATGTGCAGTAAATTTTGTTAATCATCACCCACAGACACACAGAAAGAAAGTTTCTTTTATTAGCATAGATAATCAATGCACGGCCCCCAAAAAGTCAGGGGTCCCATGGTTACGTCTTAGGATTTAACTAGCCCTTCAATCTATATGAATAAATCGTCATAAGAAGGTTTCTAACATGGTTCTTTTCGGCTCAGACCCAAATTTCCTTTGAAAATTTCCTTTCCTCAACAACCGATTATTGCCTTCATTAATTCTTAACGAGGAAAAAAAAAAGAAAACTAAAACCTCTCTGGTAGTAGTAAATAATTAAAAAAAAATAATTATTACGTGAAAATGGTACAATATTAACTGAAAAATTAAAAGGAAAAAATACATTTTTGTAAACGTCACATTTTTCTTTGAACTCAGAAGAAGATAAAGGGCCCTTGGGGGGATCCGGGACCCCTCGCGATTGCGACCATCGCGACCCCTTAAATCCGCCCCTGTGGGGCACATTGATACATCTCCTCTACTGCTCGCAGGGTCATTACAAGAAATAACATATATTTTGAAAAAGAGCAATAATTATTTATTAGTGCTGCCATCTGATGCATACAATAGCTACTATATGTTACCAAATTATAAATTGTAATTTAGAAATAATATTATTAGCGGGCAGGACGTCAGGCCGTTATTACCGCATGAGCAGCCCATGGGCCTCGGACCTTATGGGTCCCCAAAATCTATACATTAAATAATAAAATATCTACTTTCCTTTTCAAATTCCAACTCTTATATAGAAGTTATCTTATTTATCTTGAAGTAATATGACAAATTGCTAAAGTTATATAAAAGAGCTTTGTTAAACACTAAGGGAAAAAGTATACTTTTATTAATTAAGGTTATAATTATTTAATTTAGAATTGATGGAGCTAAGAATTTTTTTTTTTCGACTTATGTCTAAAATACGAAAATATGTTTTTGTCTTGCACATACATACACATATGAGTGATCATTAGCTCTATTTCAATAACTTTCCAATGACTTGAAAGGGCCCCCCTAATTTGCCTTGCCCAGGGCCCCAGTCAGTCATAATCGGGACCTGGCGGGCGTAAATATTTAAAAAAGACTTACATTTAGAAAATTAATATATATAGAATAATATTTTCTTTCACAAGACGATGAAAATAGATCGTCAAGATTGATATTGCAAGATGAAATTAGATCTTCATGCATTCTCGACTCATTACGAGGAATAAAATGATCGTCATTTGCTTAAATTTTAATTGATTTTTAGTAGTTTTGAATTATTTTGTATTTTTGAAAGTTTTTTGTTTTGTCACTCTTAAATTATCTTGTATATTTTCTTTATCATTAAAAAATCCCTCATATCTTTCTATATAGGTCCAAGGTTACTATATCTAAAGGTTGCGCCATTTCACCCCGTAGCCAATAGGGAGAGACTCGCTGTTTGACGTCATCGCGAGTGCAGGGATCCGTCTCCCGATTGACTTTGCATTAGAAACGCGCTATTTTTAATTGAAAAATATCAATAGAAATTTTTGTGTCAAAAAAAGTTTAATGATTAAAATATATTCTTTATACATAAGAGAAACATCACATCTAAAATTTAAACTATTATCTCTTTTTAAATCTTTTAAATTTGCCTGTTAATTTGCTGTCTTTTAAATTAAGTTTCGATTACAATTCAATATGAAAAGTTAATTTACTTTTAAAAGAATATAAAATAACAATTTTTATAAGTAAAGAGACCTATAAAAGCAGCAAATTTGTTTTTTACATGACTGCAATGAATGTTTTGTTAATAATTTTTATATTTATAATAATTTATCAATAATTAATTTAAAACCTGAGACAATTGAATTCTAAATGTTATTATTTCGGTATGTTTTTCGTAAATAGCTAACTGTTCATATTTTTTTTTTTAAATAATACTAACTTTTTCTTCACCCTTCCTCACACGCCAGTTTGAGCTTTGCATAGTAAGATTACAAAAGCAAATTAAATAGAAATTTTCATGTGTAAATAGTTGAATTTTTAATATTATTAAACTAAAACATTTATACTATATAATTATATCATATGTTGAAAATAAAAGGTTCTTATTCTCACACGATATTTTAATTTCAAGCACAAGATTTCATCAGAAGATACGTTTTGCAGATGTTTCAGACGTGCGCTCCATTATTTGATATTTTAACATGCAGTTACAGTTGATTTAGTTGATTTAGTCCAGTTTTTCTTTTGTTTGGAAGCATTTCGTTTTTTTTTTTTTTTTTTTTTTTTTTTTTTTTTTTTTGTTATTATACTTTGTTTAGGAGGTTACTTCACTTACTCACTCATTAAGGTTAATCCTATCGGAGAATTTTTTTTTTAAATATCTCGTTTATGTTCGGAAGCCATTAATATTTTTTTACATTGGATAATTAATATATATTTCTAAAAAGGTAGTTTTTACTTGTCGATTTTATTCGTCATTTTTATGAGGATTATGTTACTGTACATTGGCAAAAATATCATTGTAAAAATACTGCAAACAAAAAAATTTTTAAGTAAAAAACAGCCTTTGTAGCGATCGTCCTCAGTTATCCAATGAATATACATATTTAAAAAATGCAAAGAAGGTATTTTTAAAAGTTTCGCAAAGTTTTTGGAAAAAGTAGTTTATGGAAGATAAAAATAATGAAAATTCTTCGCCTCCATTGTTTTTTTCATATTGCTTCAGATTCCTCGAGTTTTTAGATACATAGTAATTACTATTTTCACAGTGTTATGTACATGTTAATATTTATATTTACATAATTGAAATTACTATTATTTTCATTGACTTCACTTACAATATCCATTTGATTGAAAGTGATCTGAACAAATTCGGAAATTTCAGCATTGTGCACGTTTGCATGCAATAATTTATTTATTTTTAAAACCAGATTTCTTCAGTAATATTTGATGCAAAACAATTTTTCGTTTTATCTTAACTATTAGTACATGCTGGAATAGCACAAATACTAGGGATTTTTAAACAAAGAACTGCAAATAATATGCTATTTTAAAACTTTTCAAAATGATATTTCATTGACGAAGTCTGAGAAATATCTGCGCCATAATATTTAGGAAAAGTGACTGGAAATCGCTCTTTAGGAAAAGCAATTTAAGCTTTGTGGGGCAAACAAATTGTCCTGAGTGTCAAAGAAAAAAAATATCTCCCCCTTTCTCCACACCCACACACATTTTTAATGAACAATTAAAAATAACAAGCAATAAAAACTCTTATCTTAACACAATACTAATAACACAACTACTTCATTTAAAGGGAAAAAATCCTCTAGAATCGCTTTATTCTTCGAAAAAAACATTTTCGCTAGTAAAAATGTCCTACTTTCAAGAAATATGTTCTGCTCTGACCAAAATCAAAAAGTTTTTAAGCAGAAATCTGATTATAAATGGAAAAAATAGGCTTTTTTCTATTGCGAGAATTCCCTTTTGCACTCGCCGTGACGTCATACGTACCGAAACCTTGTTCCCGAAACTAGAGGGAAATGGCACCCCCCTGTATAGGTCCTTTATTTTGAACAAAACCCGATAATTATTTGATAATGCTGCCATCTATTAGGCAAAAGTGATACTAAAAGGTAAAGAAAAGGAATATGTATTTTAGGCATGATATTAGTTGGAGAGGTTCCACCAGTGGCCTAGAGGTTCTGACCTACAAAGTAGTAGACGGTAGGTGCTGGGTTCTAACCCAATCGCAACCGTCGGCCTAACCGTTCGGAGTTTTCTGTTGTTTCTTCGAACCTTGGATTTCCTGCATAAATACTGGTTAGGTTCCCTTAGAAAGGTCCCCCACTGCACCACTCCCCTCAGAGCCCATATCCCTCGTCTAGATAATTGGCCGTCATAAACCGAAACATGTAGGGCAAGATATTCCTTTGCGAAATAAAAAATATATAAAACAAGAATTTATTGTACCTGATGAAAATGTATAGAAAAAGACCTTCTGCATTTTACACTTATTGTAATGAAGATAAATCTTGTTTTATATAGTTTAAAATTATTATTATTTAATATTTATAGTTTAAAAATTACTTTTCGTACTGTTAAAATTTTACTTATTTTTTTTCTTATAACCCTTATTTTTTCAATAAATTTTAATATAAAACTACTATATATTTTCGAACCTATGTTCTATCTTTGATGTTTTAATCAGTGGAGGTGAAGATCTGTTCTTGAAGATAGTATACGGGATGTGTTAGCAGCACCAGTCGGCCTAATCATTCGGAAATTTTCACGGTTTTCTTCGAACTTGGACATTCTTGGGTAAATACGGGTTAGGTTCACTCAGAAAGACCCCCACGGAAGGTACTTTCGCTAGGCTCTCATCCAGTTTTGAATTTAGGAGGTGGCCCGGGGGAGGGCATTCCCGACCGGAGCAATAAAATGCCTCCCCCCCCCCTCGGCAATTTTAAAATTCTGAGTTTCCAACGGTCAAAAAGTACAATTCCCCCCACACTAGGAACTGTATAATGTCCCTTCCGGAACCACTGAAGTCCCAGTTCGAAGAAGTTCCCAAGTTCGAACCCAATCGCGGCCGTCGGCTTAATCGTTTGGAGTTTCCCTTGGTATTCTACTAACCTTGGATTTTCTTGCGTGAATACGCATTAGGATCCAGTAGAAAGACTCCCCCCCCACGGTGGGCACCCCCTCTAAAGGACCTTTATCCCTCGTGTAGATAATCGGCTGTCTTAAAATAAACCAAACCAAACCCTCCCTTCATTCCTCGTACAGATAATCAGCCGTCAGTAGACACATCAGCACAATTTTTACGTTTCGTGGTGCCACCATCTATCGTCTATAGTGGCTACTAAAAGGTTTAAATTACACATTTTTATTGGAAGTGATATTTTTATTTGGAGGTGAAAAAATATGTAGTATAAGATCTTAGAAGACGAAAAAAAAAATATTTATATATGGTTAAGAATTCGTGATTGCCTTAGAGGGAAGCATTGTGTATTTTTGGCTGATCATTTAAGGGTGTATTCGAAAAAACGCTTTTCCACCTTCAACAGCTGGAAATTTTTCGATACAATTTTAGACACATTTTTAACAGTAGAAACATGAAACTTGGTGGGGTGATTTTTGAAGTGATGTAGAAGATGACGTGTGATGTCATCTTTCGCTCAGTTCATTAGAATTTGATTTATAAACAATTACCTTTTCAAAGGGACACTTTTTTTAGTTCACAGATCTCTCGCTTCGGAAAAATCGGCTCAAAATGCCGTTTTTGATTGCTGTTTTTTTTGCAATATTTTTTGCAATATTTTTTGCATTTATCAAAGAATCGACCATTACGGCACCTTGTGTATATAAGGTAATACACTTTCTATATAAGGCAACTTCCCAGTTTGATGCATTTGAGAGCTGCTAAAATGAACATAAAAATAAATCGGAAAATAAGGGGAGTCCCCACGGGGAGTGCCCTTCGTGGGGGTCTTTCTAAGGGAACCTAACCCGCATTTACGCAAGGTTCGAAGAAAGCCACGAAAACTCCGAACGGTTAGGCCGACAGCCGCGATTGGGCTCGAACCCAGCACTTGCCGTCTACCAGTTGAGAGGTCAGACCCTCTCGGCCACTGGTGGAGCTCGCGAAGTGGGAGGCTAAGGGAGGTTTCATATCGAGCACGAAGCTTGAGGGGGAACCAAATTCATATTACCGTCGTCGTTTTTTTTTTCCTTTCCTTTTTTCTTTTCTTTTCTTTTCTTTTCTTTTTTTTTTTTTTTTTTTTTTGTAAAAAAGGGAACAAATGCAGTATCTTCCCGCGAGCCGCCATTTTGTTTCCCTATTATTTCTCACAAATTGCTATTATTATTATTATTTTGCAATTATTTTTTTGAGGAAACATAAAGTAAATATTTTTAAAGCTTATACATACTAAACAATTTATTTTCACGTTACTTCAATGTTTTACATTGTTTTACATGTTAACATATTGGGATTTTTCATTTTTTGTGTAAAAAAAAGAAAAAAAAAATTCTCGAAATAGCATGTTGCTTTTTTTTTTGGAATTCAAAAGGAGTTACACAACATTGTTATAAACATTTTTTTTTCTACATGTTTTCCAGGTCCTCTTTCCTTAAATATAAGTTCAATGTTCTTTATATTATTTCGTTTTTAAAATTAAACTTTTTAAAGTTTCAAAATAAATGACAAATATGTATTCAATAAAATTTATGTTTTTACACTTTTCAATTTTGTGACAGTTATCACAAAGAGAATTGTTGATCGAGAGGGGGGAGGGGGCGCCAAATTAAAACTTCGCCCAGGGCGCAATTTTCTTTTCGCAAGCCGCTGATTGCGACCCTGGATGACTATAAATGATTTGCTTAGTATACTGTACACTTACGTCTCTTTTGTCTCATCATTTCTTAAGGGTGTATTTCGATTCAAACTGCTTATTTTCCGATTTATTTTTAAGCCGCATCAAACTGGCTAATTGACTTATTTAGAAAGAACACAAGGTGCTGTGATTGTTGATTTTTTGATAAATGCAAAAAATATTGCAAAAAAAGCAATCAAAAACGGCATTTTGAACCGATTTTTCCGAAGCGGGAGATCGGTGAACGAAAAAAAGGGTCATACTGAGATGGTAATTGTTTATAAATCAAATTCTAATGAATTGAACGTAAAAAGACATTATACGGCACCTTATACGCCTCTTCAAAAATCCCCTCAGCAAATTTCATATTTCTACTTTTAAAGATGTGTCTGAAATTGTATCGGAAAATTTCGAGCTGTTGAACGTGGAATAGCGTTTTTTCGAATACACCCTTCATTTTACATAGAAAATAACTTTGTGTTATTTCATCGGGTCGTTTTATGTATCGTAACTATAACACGATAAACGCTGTTTCAAAAAATCATAACCAACTTAGCTCACGATTCTAATATCCCAGATAAAAGCAGATTAATACATCCATTAAATAAAATCAAGAAATAATATATTCGATAAAATAGTGATTGAAGTAAAGAGGAAAATGATTATTAACAACTTTTTTAAAATTTGGTTCTTGTTACTGATGGTTTAATATTCAAATATCTATATGTTACCGTAAAAGATCGAAATTAGGGAATGTCGACTTTCACCGGTGAATGTCATCAAACACCAAATAAATACGTCTGTGAAAGATCGAATATTTCATTACATTCTTGTACTTTCGGACCCTCACCGGTGTATGTCGACAATCACATACACCGGTGATCGACAATCACATACACTTCCATTTTACTCTGGTGGAGGTCGAAAAGGAAGAATATCTTTCGGCCTTACTGAATCACATAATTTAGATATAATTTAGTAAGTTTTTTGTTACTATTATTTTATTTTCTCATTTAGAACGTACTGTATAATTAAGTACGTCTTTAACTTCTATTATTTTCCCTCCTTATTTTGAATGTACTGTGTGTTTCAAGTCCTTAGTCATTCCTCTCAGAAAGAGAGACGAAAAATTTATCGCGACTGAATTACGGGGGAAAAAATAAAAATCTCTGACATGTTCAATATTCACCATTAGTGCATGGTGAATGTCGACATTTACCGATTTAAGTCAGAAATGTATATGTCTTTTCATCCATCTGTTTTTCATATTACTGTTTATATAGTATGTCATACTTCAACTGTGTTTTTTTTTAAATTTTTTTCCCTTTTTCATGTTTATTATACATATAGACAATTTATATATTGTTTTCACTGAATTTTAAATCTTGGTAAATATCTGTGTTGCATTGGATTTATTTGTAAAAATATTTATAAATATATTAATTTATTGGTAGTTACCGACTTCAAGGGGGTGGGATATAATATACAAAACCTAATTTTAATCAACATTCATACGAAAAAATTTTAATAACATTTTTGAAGGTGAGATTAGCTCGCCCGATAGTGTGTAAAGATGCTGCATTTCGCTATTTTTTGTTTTCCACATTTTTTTTCTAAATATGTATGGAAAATCTGAAACATAACTTCAAAATTTTTATGCATGTAGGATAATATGCAGTAGTAGTAACCCTCCTAGCATTCATGGTCACGGTGACGTCACCATGAATGTCACTGTGAGTCACTTTGGTCACATCACATCTGTGACTAAAATGCCACCACTCAGTCACGTCACTTTGTGACTGAGATGTGACTTTCTTAATTTTTAGAAAATTACAAATATTCTTCAAAACATGTTATTTACTTTAAAATACATGTTTCTGGCAATTTAAATATCGTCGCTTTTGTCACAGTTTCGTCACAATGTTAATGTTAAAGTAGTCACAAATGATACATTTTTCACAAATTTGTCACACCGTGACTTCACAAAGTGGTCACAATGTGAAGTCACAAAAGAGCTCAAAAACGGCCATAACGACTTCACATTGACGTCACGTGACGCGACATCGGCAATTGATGGTCACAAAATTACAATGTGACTTCACAACGACGTCGCAGTGACCAGGGGCGTATTTAAGTAGAATTCATTAGGGGGGCGTAAATGACGATTTTGCCGAATAACTTAAAATATATATGTTTATATCTTTAAAAGTATGTTTTTGTGTTTGTATATATGCATCTACCTAAAATTGACTGACTGATTTTAAAACTCAGTAACTTGCAAATTGTGGTAGCTGTAAAATTAAATTCCTAAAAGAGTGTTACGTAAGAATGTAAGATAGCAGGAGTTTTTTACCGCGATTCTCGATTTTAATTTAAAATATCGGGGATAGAATGTACTGTTAGCAACAGGCGCTAAATCTGAGCCCTTTTGGCCTCTTTTCTAAATTCTGGTGTGAAAGAAAAAGATTAAATATATGCAGTGGACTCCTAATACCAAAATTACATTGGTAACTGAGAGTCATTTCATATATTTAATCTCCTTTTGTCGCAACAAGACTGAGAGTGAGGAGAAACAAAATATCGGCCCCCAATTTAACAACCATTGCTAGCAATGTCATGTATTTCTTCTATTTTAAACTTAAGTCAAGAAACGCTGTAAAAAAACACTTCTGACATCTTACCTAACCCTTCTGCAAGTATTTTTTAAATAGCTGCGACCATTTGTAAGTTATTGAATTTTTAAATCAGTTAATTCATTTTAAGACACCCTGTATATTCTATATAAAATTCAACATCATTAACCCCCCGAGATTAACTCATTAGTGCCTAGCGTCCCTTTTTAGGGACAATAACAAAAAAGACAAAAAAGCACTTTTCACACCAGTAAATAGAAAGATAAATAAGTACTATTTTTTAAGAGACCTCAATAAATTAAGATCAAAGTTATTCTTCTTTTAAAAGTGGTGGGAAACCCAAAAATTTCATTTTTATTAAAGAAAATAATTTGGGCATTAATGGGTTAAATTTTTCACTTTAAAACATCGAATATTTTACACTTATTGAGAAGACTACACTGTTAAAAAAATTCTGAAATTCACGAACATTTTTTTCCTGAATTTCACAGAAAAGCTCCCTTTTAACAACAAAAGGGTATTTTCCGTTACAAATCACAAAATTCCATCATATTTCCTGAAAATAACGAAACGGATGGAAATAAAAACAAAAAACGGAGACATTCCGTTGTGTGGCGATCTTCAGGCCGAGTGGTCAAGGCACCACACCGTAATCGCCTGAGAGCGCAGATTGTGGGTTCGAGTCCCATTGGCGCCATGGAATAATGAAACGTAAAAAATTCCTTTTAAATTACATTTTTTCTGTTTATTTTTCTCTTTTTTTCCTATTAAAAATCTTTTAATTTATTAGCCGAAAAATAAATAAAGAAAGAAATAAATAGTGTACGACATTTTAAAAAAATTGTATATATATATATATATATATATATATATATATTGTAAAAGAATTGTTAATAAAAAAATTTATTAAAAAAAAACAGTGGTTTTAAACAGTGATTTTTTTAATTTAAACTATTTAAAAAATTAAAAATGATTTTAAAAAATAATAAGTATTATGCATCAGTCTAAAATAATTCGTTTACAAACATTCTAAGGAATATATTTAAAAGGAAATCTTTAAAAAGCACAACAGATTTTCCCACTAACTAATAAAAGACATACTTTGTACCATTCAGCATCAGCAGCTTTGGCTCAGTTCGTAAGAATTTTCTCCGCAGTCTGAAGGTCCCGAGTTCGATCCTGAGGACGGCGTGAACTAAATTATTCAAAGTAACAATTATGTAAAATAACATAGCAGCTTAAAATCCGTCGGTGATTTCGAATTCTTTGAAGATTAATCGGTAAATCATTTTTAAAAATTATATTAAATTATTACTATTATAAATCAAACTTTGTAACGGAAAGTTACTGATTCTTACACCGGAGTTTTCCCTTCTTGTATTTCCCACAACGGAAAATCTACTAACGGAACGGTAAAAGTTCGGCTACATTGCTGCCGGTAGTTTCACCTGGAATTCACAGATTTATTTTAAACAGTGTATCTTACAGTATATACAGTATATTACGATGCGTTAGCACGACAGAAAGTATATAAAAGCAAAATTAATGACTACTTTTCCTAGGCGTTTCAACATTCAAATAAGGATTCATAATAAATAAATAATTAAAATAATTAAAATTTAGTTTAGAATACTTTTGAAGCTGTCTAATAAAAAATAGATTTGTGAAAATATTTCTCCGACATTTATTAAAGTTTTGCCAAAACAAAAGGGCTATTTTTGGACACACTTCTGAGTTCATTTATTTTCGGAAATGCATAAGATTGGCAGGTGTTCTCATTAGAAACTATTCAATCGAATGACGTTATTTATTTTTTGGTAAAGGCAATGCATCTTAGATAAAACAGTGTTAAAGAAAGCGTTTTGAAGCGAATTTCCAGTTCTGACATCACGAAAAAGGAGAAAAACCTGAAGCCGTAACAAGAATCTTTTATTGTCAACCTTATATATATATATGTTACAGGCCAAACTAGATTGGCCTAGGCCAAACTAGTTTATCCTAACGCCCATCGGATAGACTAGTTTTTCCTAGGCCAAACCGGTCTATCCTAACGCCCATCGGATAAACTAGTTTTTCCTAGGCCAAACCGGTCTATCCTAAGGCCCATCGGATAAACTAGTTTTTCCTAGGCCAAACTAGTCTATCCAAAGGCCCATATGACAATCTAGTTTTTCCTAGGCCAAACTAGTTTGGCCTAACTCTTATAGGACAAATTAGTTTAGCCTGCTGTTTATTGGTCTGAACTAGTTTCTCCTAGGCCGATCTAGTTTATCCTAGGCCAATTCAATTTGGCGTGATTTTATTGAATTCAATGACCACAACAGCGCCAACATTCTAGTTTGTCCTAGGCTGATCTAGTTTATCCTAGGCCAATTTAATTTTACGTGTTTTTAGCTCGCAGGCGTCAAAGCCTGAGAAATAATGGGTTTGCAGGATCTGTATGTATGAATGTACATATATATGTACGAATGTACGTACGTATGTACGTGCGTATGTACGTAACGCGATAACTCGTGATAGAAATATCCGATTTGCTTCAAATTTTGGATGCAAATTCATTGATATAAGGTACTTTTCTGATTAATTTTGGGAATTCATTGGATAAGAATAAAGGGAAGCGAAAGGGAGGCTAGTCCCCCACCGTTAATTTGGAGAAATAGATTTTTGATGCAGAATTATCAGTTTTCCTTTAAAATTTTAGATATAGGATCATTCTGACAAGACGCCTCCATGATTAGTTGTGGATGCTTATTGTTTAAATGTAAAAAAAGGGCAATGTAGGTTAACCCCTCCCCATAATTTAGGTAAATGGTTTTTGACGCAGAATTTACGGATTTGCTTCACATTTGTATGTAGGTTTTTTCTGATAAGGCGATTCCCTAAATAGTTTTGGAGATTAATGGTTAAGTATGAAGGAAAAAATTACATTTCTTACATAGAAAAAACTAGTTTATCCTATGGGCAGTTTAGATAAACAAGTTTGGTGTAGAAAAAACAGTTTATCCAATTGGCATAAGGATAAAATAGTTTGGCCGAGGCTAATCTAATTTAGCTCGAAAACGGATCTGGCCAGTAAAAAACATATCTTTCACTAGAAAAAGTATAAATGTGTGTCAAGAGTCATTGCTTATAACACCAATACAGAAATTTAACATGTTCACCTTAGAGACATGATGCATTGGACATTAGGGTGGGCCGAAAAAAACTTTTTTTCTATTTTCGATTATGGCGGGTGCGGAAAAGTGGCCACTGGTGGTACTCAGTTCATACAAAAAATTTGAGATTTTTTGGACATTTCCTTACCCTGCCGCAAACGGCTTGAAGTTTTGAAAAAATGTTCATTTTTGAACTTTTTTCGAAAAAAATTAAAAAATGTTAAATTAAATTTATTTTGGTTGTATTTACTTGAAAAGGCATATTTAATGTATCAAATGTTTAAATAAGATCTGATCATGCATTATTTAATATCTATGTGTGTTATTACTTAGGCTATTTTTATAGCTTTTTCGCGTATAATAGGCAAAAGTTGTGTTTGTTTGAATCGATCGTTAGTTTCTGTATTAATTATGTCCCTTGGTCTTCTTTATATATTTTCTATGTGTCAAACGTCATATATTTGGGGAAAAGACAGCAGTATACTTCAAAAACAAATCTGGAAAGTGAGAAAGTGGTGAAGCAGGACTCTAAGCGCGCGCAATGATTCGTCGTAATACTCAGGGAGTGAAGGACGAAATAGTTGAGAGCCAAAATGTGGTAAAGGATTCTTATTGTTTATCCTTGCTCAGTTACCTGCGACATTTGTTCAGTGTTTACGTGAAACCCTTTTGTGGTGATATGCAGTGCTTTTTGGGTCGTTTAATGTGCCATTATAGTGTTTTGTGCGTTTTATTACAACGAGCTTAGAAATGGCTAGTATAAAAGGCCATGACAATGCAAAGACACGCGATAGCGTGAAAAGTAACTCTTTAGGGGCATCATGCATATTGAAAGAATTGCATTTGCCAACTTATGCTGATAATCATGCGCCACTATTACTGGTTGCTTCACCATGTAGAAGTTGTGATAACAGAGAATACGAATCTCGTCATCGATAAAAACAAAGTCAGAAGAGAGAAATAGAAACTTGGGAAGAAGATACAGGCAGAAGAATTTATTGAAAGAAGGAAAATTAAAAGCATATTTTTTGATGGTAGAAAGGATAAAAGTATATTCAGAGGAAGAAAAATAACAAGCAGCGCCGTCGAGAGAAAGGCGAGGAACACATCACCGTGTTGTTTGAATCTGGTTAGGAATACTTGTGTCACTTGATACCTCGTCAGTTCAGAAAAGTCTAACTTGTGGTGACTTGGAAGATTGAAAATGATTTTGATATTTCTTTTCCGTGACCGGAACAAGGTATCAAGTGACCCGAGTATTCTTAACCAGGTTCAAACAACACGGTGATGTGTTCCTCGCCTTTCCTTCGACAGTGCCGCTTGTTCTTTTTTTCCCTCTGAATATACTTTTATCCTTTCTACCATCAAAAAATGTGCTTTTAATTTTCCTTCTTTCAATAACTTCTTCTGTCTGTATCTTCTTTCCAAGTTTCTATTTCTCTCTTCTGACTTTGTTTTTATCGATGACGAGATTCGTATTCTCTGCTGTCACAACTTCTACATGGTGAAGCAACCAGTAATAGTGGCGCATGATTATCAGCATAAGTTGGCAAATGCAATTCTTTCAATATGCATGATGCCCCCAAAGAGCTACTTTTCACGCTATCGCGTGTCTTTGCATTGTCATGGACCTTTATACTAGCCATTTCTAAGCTCGTTGTAATAAAACGCACAAAACACTATAATGGCACATTAAAAAAACCCAAAAAGCACTGTATATCACCACAAAAGGGTTTCACGTAAACACTGAACAAATGTCGCAGGTAACTTAGCAAAGATAAATAATAAGAATCCTTTATCGCATTTTGGCTCTCAACTATTTCGTCCTTCACACCCTGAGTATTAGACGAGTCATTGCGCTCGCTTAGAGTCCTGCTTCACCACTTTCTCACCTTCCAGATTTGTTTTTGAAGTATACTGCTGTCTTTTCGCCAAATATATGACGTTTGACACATAGAAAATATATAAAGAAGACCAAGGAACATAAATAATACAGAAACTAACGATCGATTCAAACAAATACAACTTTTGCCTATTATACGCGAAAAAGCTATAAAAATAGCCTAAGTTATAATACACATAGATATTAAATAATGCATGATCAGATCTTATTTAAACATTTGGTACATTAAATATGCCTTTTCAAGTAAATACAACCAAAATAAATTTAATTTAACATTTTTTAATTTTTTTCGATTAAAGTTAAAAATAAACATTTTTGCAAAACTTCAAGCCGTTTGCGGCAGGGTAAGGAAATGTCCAAAAAATCTCAAATTTTTTCTATGAACTGAGTGCCACGGGTGGCCACTTTTCCGCACCCGCCATAATCGAAAATCGAAAAAAAGTTTTTTTCGGCCCACCCTATTGGACATGGTGTTTGCTTTTTTTTTTTTTTTTTTTTTTTTTGCACACTCGAGCCAACTGACATCTGACTTGCATTTATTATTATTATTATTATTATTATTATTATTATTATTATTGCATATTCGAGCCAGAATTAAGCTGAACAAAATTTGCAATCGAGCAGCGTTTTCCATTTTTAAGAAATTAATTACCTGTCGACATATACGCTATTCTTCTCACGGCGTCATTTTTTTTTTTTTTTTGTGAAGTCGTAACCGGAAATTCGATTCAAAACGTAGCTTTATTATTTTCACAAAGATACATCGCTTTTATAAAAAAAATGGTTTATGCCATTCTATTATATATTATCTGAATCTGTTAACCTTATACATTTCCGAAAAGGAAGTAGTCCATAAATGTGTTAGGATGTAGCTCTTTAGGATTTGAGAAAAGCCTTAAGGAATGACAGAGAAATATGTTCACAAATCTACTTTTTACTGAACGGATTCAAAAGTTATGATATTTAAACCTCTCATATTTTTTCTTATGTTCTAAACTACATTGAATATTTAATGAATCCGTATTTGAATATTGAAACTCTAAGAATCTAGATAATCATTAATACATTGTGTATTTTCCATTCTGTGAACACAACATAATTTAGAAACACATTGTAAATTTATCCAATAAATATATAAGCTGTATTTTATAAAAGAATCTTAATTGCATGTGAAGTAAAACCTGAATTTTTTGCAGAAATTGAGTAGGGCCAGATCGAGCCGGACTGAGTCTTTTTTCACTGATTTTTGTATAGGCAGGGCTCTGTCTGTACAAAAGTAAATAACATTAAAGTAAATAATAATAATTTGCTTGAATAAGCAAACACTATGTCCAATGCATCATGTCTCTAAGGTGAACATGTTAAATTTCTGTATTGGTGTTATAAGCAATGACTCTTGACACACATTTATACTTTTTATAGTGAAAGATATGTTTTTTACAGGCCAAACCCGTTTTCGAGCTAAATTAGATTAGCCTCGGCCAAACTATTTTATCCTTATGCCAATTGGTTAAATTAGATTTTTCTACACCAAACTTGTTTATCTAAATGCCCATAGGATAAACTAGTTTTTTCTATGTAAGAAATGTAATTTTTTTCTTTCATACTTAACCATTAAACCCCCAAAACTATTCAGGGAATCGCCTTATCAGAAAGAACCTATATACAAATGTGAAGCATATTCGTAAATTCTGCGTCAAAAACCATTTATCTAAATTATGGGGGGGGGGATAACCTACAGTGCCCTTTTTTACACTTAAACAATTAACATCCACAACTAATCATGGAGGACAACCCGGTTTGGACAACTGGACTTGGAGAATTGGACAACTCTACTCGGCAGGCACTTGGCGGCGACGCCATTTTTGCCGATCCCACTAAAGTTAGCATAGGGAAGAATATACGGACTTCTGATTGGTGAATACTGTAAAGAGCATTTTATTTAGGTTCATTTTTGAGTATATGTAACTTAATCATGCGTTTCTGTTTAAAAACCTTTTGAAAGATGGATTGTGATAATTTTTTTTTTTCGTTTTTATGTATTTATTAATAGATTAGTTGACCCATCCGGCATTGCCCGGGACACGTTATGATAACCTTAAGCAAACAATTAACACTTTAGATCTACAATTAGTCAAATTTAAGCATAGGATATGAATTATTCGTTAACTAATATTTTAAAGAAATGCATAAAACAATGAGTAAATGCTTTAAAAAAGGCCTTTGGACCTCAATAAAAACATCAGGGTGTTTGTACTGAAATAAGAGTCCAAAATTCAACTTTAAATCTATGCATTAAGAAGGTTTGATAATAAGTGGGTGAAATATGCATGGAGAACAAAAATTTCAAGGTGCCTGAGCCGAGACCATAGGGAGTCTCAGGCTTTTAAATGGAATGTAAGAATGTGGGAATAACTAAGTGAAAAAATAGTTCCAAAAATGAAGATTGGATTAAGAGAGGGCAGTTTAATAGCAATTTATGGTACAAAATCTTTAAGGGGCCAGGAACTTATTTCGCATGTAGTTGGGTATAAAATATTTTTTGTAGTTATTAAAGTAATGGGAGGACGTTAAAGCAATGTGAAAGAAAATTGCAAGCAATCCGGATCCTTTTTATAAAGAAATTACACCAACGGCCCCAAGAACGCGATTAATATTCAAAATTGGTGGTAGCTAGACTATGGCGGTTTCTTAGTAGCTGATGGATTTAAGAAGTTGTTTAAAAAAAGGAGTTAATTGAACCATTTTAAAGGGATTTATAATAAGAGCCCAAAAAGGACAACTAGCAGTTAAAAAGAGGGCCCTAACACGAAAACATGTTAAAATATCTCTTTAGATCCACAATTAGTCAAAATTAATCATAGGGTATGAATTATTCATTTTAATAATATTTTATCGAAATGCACAAATTGTTTCGGAAAATGTTTAAAAAAGGGGTCCTAGCCGCGGAGGAAAATATGAAAATCTTGTCCGTGAAAGAAGAGTCCAAGACTCAAATTTAAAAATTTTGCACTGAGAAGGGGATAAATGTAAAGAGTGAATTATGTTTGCCTCACGAAATGTTCAGGGGCCCTAGACCGAGCCCTATGATTCTACAGAGGCCAAAGTGTCTTATATGGAATGTCAAAACATTAAAATATCTAAATGAATAAAGAATCCTAAAAATGAAGATCGGATTAAAAGGAAACAATTTATTAACAATTTATTATTACAAAAACTTCAACGGGACCCAAGGGGCCAGGAATTTATTTTGCTTGTAGTTGGGTATAAAGATATTTTTTGTAGTTATTAAAATGATGGAAAGACGCTATAACTATGTTAAATAAAATTGAAAACAATTTGGTTCATGTTTAAAGAAGCTGCATCAAGGGCCTCAAGAAAGCAATTGACAAACAAAATTAATGGTAGCTGAAGTCTGAGAAATTCTTTTGTCGTTCATGTAATAGGTAGAGAGAGGACATAAAAAATTGATAGAAAAAAAAGCTAGTGAATTAAACGATTTTTAAGGGAGCTATAATATGGGGCCCTGTAGGGACCAACTGACAGTTAAAATCAGGGCCCTAATATGAAACCATGTTAAAATATTTTAGTACATAGCGCTTTAGATCTTTAATTAGTCAAAATTAAGCATATAGTAGGAACTATTCTTTGGAATGATATAATTTTTTAAATGCACCAATTGATTGGGCAAATATTTAAAAAGGGGCCCTAGGGTGCGAATAAAAACATCAGATTTTCTGGATTGGCCACCCCTCAGTGACGTCACATTGCGACTGAAATGTGACGTCACTTCTGTGACCGAAATGCCACCCCTCAGTGACGTCACATTGTTACTGAAATGTGACCTTCTAAGAAAATTAAAAAATATATACAAAAATTATTCAAAAGATGTTATTTAATAGAAAAAATATTTTTCTGTCAATTGAAAAAGTTTTTGTGACGTCACTGTACCAAAAGGCCACCACTCAGTGAAGTCACATTGTGACTGAAATGTGACCTTCTTAGATAATTTAAAAAAAATACAAAAATTCTTCAAAAGATGTTATTTAATGGAAATTTTTTTTTACTGTCAATTGAAAAAGTTTTTGTGACGTCACTGTAATGCCACTGCAAATAACGTACGTCACGTCACATCTCCCGTAAGACATGGTGACGTCACTGCAACGTCGTTGTGAAGTCACATTGTGACTTTGTGACCATCGATTGTCGATGTGACGTCACGTGACGTCGATGTGAAGTCACAGTGACTAAAATGTGAAGTCGTTATGGCCGTTTTAGAGCTTTTTTGTGACGTCACATTGTGACCCCTTTGCGACGTCACAATGTGACCAATTTGTGAAAAGTGTGTCATTTGTGACTACTTTGAAATTAACATTGTGACGAACTGTGAAAATTTTTTTAGAAAGTCACATCTTAGTCACATTGTGACGTCACTGAGTGGTGGCATTTTCGTCACAGATGTGATGTGACCAAAGTGACTCACAGTGACGTCATTGTGACGTCACTGTGAACATGCATGCTATGAGGGCTGTGACCAAATGGCCACCATTCAGTGAAGTCACATTGTGACTAAAATGCGACCTTCTTAGAAAATTTAAAAAAAAATACAAAAATTCTTCAAAAGATGTTATTTAATGGAAAAAGTTCTTTTCTGTCAATTGAAAAAGTTTTTGTGACGTCACTGTAATGTTACTGCAAATAACGTCCCTAATAGCATGAATTCTAATGAATTCTAGTCCCTAATGAATTCTAATTACCTATGAATATTATTATTTAGAAAAAACACTTTTACAATTTATTTTAACTTGAATTGTTTTGAAACTAATAAAAATAAAAGGTAAAAATACATTAAAAAATTCTTTAAATAAAAAAATTTAATCAAAGACACACTCATAAAATTATTGCATATTTAAGTTCCTAAAATACTGTATAGAAAAAGAAAAAACAAAACGGCCATGCGCGTGGAAATTTAAAATCGTCTGCAAACGAAAGGATCACGGAGTATGAAAATTACTCCGTGGTTTCTTACTCCGTGGAAAGAATAAATAAACGTAAACAGAAATATTTTAAATTGATGATAGACGCAAGAAGTTAGTTGGCGGGAATTTATGGCAGTTGTGGATTGTTTCGTATTGATACGGATTTAACAATTTAAACAAAAAGGTTTACTACAGCTCTTCCAAGTGCAAAATATAAGTCCGAGAAAATTAATGGGGCTTTGACTGTGAAAATGATTTGGTCTTTGCCACTTTAATTATTATCGGATTTAGTTTTTGCGACAAAAAGAACGAATGACTTCGATGCAAAAAAAGGTATGGAAAATTTTTTTTCATGGTTACTTTTTAATTATTATTGTTCTTAGAACGATTTTAATTAGCTACACAAAAACATGCTATAAAACATCAATTCTCCATTAACTTTATAAAGTTTAATACATTAATTATTTATTTTGTTGACATAGAACACTTGATTATTAATATTTTGGATTAGGTTGTTAAAGGTAGTGATTTTAATTGCACTTTAATCTGCGTTGTTTCCTTATTTAAAATATCTGGTTAAAATAATATGTTTCCATAAACATAAAAACTTATATTTTTTAATAAAGAAGCTTTAAATAGAATAAAATTATTTGCAAACATCTTTTTTTAATTTTTGTATTAAGTAATCTTCTGAAACATTACATAAATTTATTTAAAAAATTACATGTTCAGAAGAGGAATTTATAAGAGAAGGAGAAGAACAATTAAAAGAAATCGTAGATGTTTCATATTAAAAAAATAATGATTGTTTAATGTATTTTTCAAACTGTGAAATGTTATAAAATTTCTAAATGGATAGTGGGTGAAAACGTTTCAGTTGTAAATATTCTTATTGGAATGTTTTCAGAAAGAACTAGAAGTCTGAATGAAAATTTGGAAGCTACGCAATCAATAAGAATTTAAACATGATTGTATTTAAAACAAATAGCGCAAATACTTAAACGGTATGAAGCTAGAAATTAATAACTGTATTTTGTTATTTATTTTTCATTCTAGACACTTTTATTATTTCCTTTCCTGAATGATTTTACAGAGGTAAATTTCACAATATCCATTATATGTAGTATTAGTATACATCGTGATTAACACTAGAACGCCCGGAAATTTTACTCAAGTTTGATAATAATATTTCTCATCAGAATTTTTATTCTATTTAATTGATTTATTTAAAGTTAGTGGTTTAAATTTAACTTATTTCTGGAAAAAATTTCTGGCTCGAATTGAAATTTAAACGCATGGTCAGAGTCGAATCGACTCCTTCTGGGCGTTCTAGTGTTACAGTGGGTCTCTTATTTATAATTACTCTCTAATATTATAAATAAAATATTAATAATTACAATTAACGTATTTGTTGTTCAATTTTATCGTTGGAATTTTTATTAGGTAGTTGTATTTGTGATGGACAGCCTTCCAGTAATGGATAGCCCCTTAATGTTTTTTGTTCATTAATATACTAATAAATATTTAGCTTTAATTTTTTTTCATAATTCCTCTTTGCATGTTTTAATAGTATTTTAATATTTATAGAAGATAGTATTTGAAGACAGTTTGCGATTATTTTTTGATTTGTGACAAATTTGTCACTAACTTTGTGACGGTGGCAGCGTTGTCAATGTTGTGAAGTCACACTGGGACACAATTATACAGTTATGAACATTATTATGTCGTGTAAGATCACTTACATCTATAATTTTATTATACTTTGGCGATACATCTCAATTAAATCTTGGGAGCAGCTATAAAAAGAATGTACGAAAAGAAAGTTACTGAATCAAAATTTAATGCCATGCAGACTTTAATCTTTGTTACATATATATATATACAGGGGTGCAAAAATCTAGGCGCCAGTGGCTAATCTCACACCACAAAAATTTCAAAGTCTTCTTCGCTCAAAATTTAACAGCAATCTTACTAGAATTTAACACGAAATATTAGATAAAAAGAAATGAAATAATTTTAGTGGTGAGAGACTGCTTGCTGGCGCCCAGATTTTTGCACCCCTGTATATATATATATATATATATATATATATATATATATATATATATATATATATATATATATATATATATATATATAGCAATAAATGACAATATTTAAGACAATTGAATATTCGATCTATAACAATTATTTCAAACTTAGCAATTTGTTTTTCTAATAAGCATTAAAATTATCTAAGAAACACTTCCTTTAAGGTGCAACCCTAGTCACAGAAAAAGACCCGGATGTTTATGTAAAGTCTGTAGGAGCGTTCTTTTCAAATATCTCGGTCAAATTTTAATATTTTTACATGATTTTTTATATAGGATAGCTGAAAACGATCCACAACCGGCCTAGTTTTTACTTTTTAAATTTAGGTTTCAGATTAATATATATATATATATATATATTTTTAAATTTCAAAACCGGTTTATACCGGTTCTGATATTGAAACTATCAAAATATAAAAAATATATAAGCAAAATTGAAAAGGTAAAAACGAGGCCGTTTGTAGATAGTTCTCAGCTATCCTATACAAAAAACATGCAAAAATATTCAAATTTGAAAAGAACGCTCCCATAGACTTTTTATTATCATCCGGGTCTTTTTCTGTGACTAGTTTTGCACCTTAAAGGAAGTGTCTATTTGATAATTTTAATACTTATTAGAAAAAAAAATTGTTAAATTTGAAATAATTGTGATAGATCGAATATTAAATTGTCTTAAATATTCTTATTTATTGCAACAGAAAAAAAAGTATGAAAGATTAAAGTCTGCATGACATTACATTTTGATTCAGCAACTTTATTTTGGTACATTCTTTTTATCGCAGCTCCCAAGTTTTAATTGAGATGTATCGCCAAAGTATAATAAAATTATATATGTAAGTGATTTTACACTACATAACAATGTTCATAACTGTATAATTGTGTCCCAGTGTGACTTCACAACATTGACAATGCTGCCACCGTCATAAAGTTAGTGACAGATTTGTCACAAATCAAAAAATAATCGCAAACTGTCTTCACAACCTTGTCACTATCGTCACAAAATAGTCACAGTTTTAATAACAATTTTGTCACAAATGACACATTTTTCACATTTTGGTCACACCGTGACTTCACAAAATGGTCACAATGTGACGTCACAAACGAGCTCTAAAACGGCCATAACGACTTCACATTTTAGTCACTGTGACTTCACATCGACGTCACGTGACGTCACATCGACGGTCACAAAGTCACAATGTGACTTCACAACGACGTCACTGTGACGTCACCATGTCTTACGGGATTATTATAAAAACTTCAAGGGGACCTGTACCGGGCCCCAAAGGGCCAGGAAATTATTTCGCATGTAGTTGGGTATAAAAATATTTGTGTAGTTATTAAAATAATGGGAAGACGCTAAAGCTCTGAAAATTGAAAGCAATTTGGATCATTTTTAAAGAACTGCACCAAGGGCTTCAAGAAAGCGATTAATATTCATAAATAGTGGTAGCTGAAATCTAAAAAAATTTTGTTGTTGTTCATGTCGTAGTTGGAGGACCTAAAAAGTTGTTAAAAAAAGCTAGTGAATCCGACCATTTTTAAGGGAGCTATGATAGAGGGCCCCATAGGGGCCAACTGAAAAATACAATCAGGGCCTTAACATGAAAACATGTTAAAATGTTTTAGTACATAACGCTTTAGACCTTTAATTAGTCAAAATTAAGCATAGAGTATGAATTATTTGCAAGAATAATATTTTTCAAAAATGCACCAATTGTTTGGGTAAGCGTTAAAAAAAGGACCCCAGGGCCCGAATAAAAATATCAGGGTGTTGGTCCTGACATAAAAGTCCAAGATTCAGCTTTAAAAATTTGCACTAAGAAGGTGAGAAATTTAGGGAGTGAAAAATGTTTAGCGCACAAAAACATCAAGGGGCCCTGGGTAGGCCCTATGATTATCTAGGGGGGCCCAGTGTCTTATATGGAATGTAAAAATTTGAAAATATCTAAATGGAACAGGTATCCCAAAAATGAAGATCGAAATTAATGGAAGCAATTTATTAGCAATTTACTATCACAAAGACTAAAACGGGCCCCAAGAGTCCAAGGTCATAACTGAAGAGTAAACAGGCAAAAATATCTAAAAAGTGAAAGATACCTCAAAACGGAAAAGATTAGATAAAAAGGAGTCAAGCTATTAACAATTTGGCGCATAAAAATTGTAAGAAGCCCAAGGCCCTGGCCCTTAAAATATTAAAAGTCTGAGCCTCAGGTGCATCAGGATCTGTCTTGGACTATCTTCACCTAAAATTTCAGATTTTTATGTGCGATAGATTTTGCTAACCATCGCAGTCACACACTCACACACACATACGCAGACACACACAAACAGAGCGTTCTGTTAACTTATTTGTATAGATAAGAAGAAAGATTTTCTAGAATTTTTTAGATACTTTTTATATTATTCAGTCGATTAGAAGTCCATATTTTCTTCTTTATACTAGCTTCGGTGGGATCAGCAAACATGCTGGCGTTACATGACACATTCGACTCGATATTTTGCTGTATGCTGTAGACTATATGATGTATACTCCTTTTGCATGCGAAGCGTAATGAGTGTATTGACAGACAAGCAAAAACATCTATTCTAGCACTTTGATTTTTTTTTAATTACTAACTTTTACGTATGTGCTGGGTATTTTATAGGAGCTGAGACTAGAAACTAAAATAAATAGTTTTTAAACCATCAGGTTGAGGCCCCTCAGGCTTGGGGGCCCCGGGGCAGTGCCCCGGCGGTAGTTACGGCCCTGATATATATATATATTAACATGGTCGGATTCATAAGTTATGAGCCTCTGTTCAAAGGAACAGATTTATTGAGCGAATTGGTTCAATTGCCTGGTATTCTTCAAAACCTCCTGCATCAATATACTTTTGTAAGCGGCATTTTCATGACTCGAAGGCGTCCACGTAGGTCGGTTCCGGATGGCTTCAAGGGCTGTCTTGACATATTCTTCAATGCCCTCGATCGAGATGAAGCGTTTAACTTTCAGCCCTCATTTTAAGCGCGGAAACAAGAAATCAGGGGGGCGACAAGTCCGGACTATAGGAAGGATGTGGATCAATTGGAACGTTCAGCCGAGCCAGATAAACGCTCACGATGAAGAAGGTGTGGCTGAACGCCTTATCGTGGTGAATCTTCCACACATCCTTGGTGTCTCCTCGCTTGCGCGCTACGCTTTTTTTTCAGCCTTTTTAGGACTCACAAGTAATCAACGCCTCACACCATTGCCCCTAGTAACAGGTGCGCCCACCGATCTACGCTAGCGTCAAAATAAAGTGAAGCTCATTGCTTATGAATCCGACCATGTTAATTCTGATTCGAACGACGCATTTCGCAAGTTGACTCATGATCACTTATTACAAAATTACAGCAGGATATATGAATAAAAAATCCAAAATTGTAAGAGAGCAAAACATTATTACCCTATTTTTACGTTCAGAACTTCGATGGCTTTGTAAAAGACTCAAAAGATGATTATTTTTATTATTTCTATTTTGAATACATTTAATAAGTTTAGAATTATTTAATATGATACATAGAACGTGTTTTAAACGTAAAATAAGTGTAATAATGCTGTGCTATCTTAAGTTCTTAGTTATGGAACTATAGCTCCATCATAGGGGAACCTCATTATGAAACATTAGCCTTTTAAAAATATTGTATATAGTACATATATAAAATGCATGGTATCTAACAATAGCATGTCGAATTCATTTTCAAAAAATAAAGATTACTGAAAGTAAATTAAAAACAATAAGGACAGAAAATATTTAGTATTTAATGGTTTAGTATAGAAAAGGATTTACTCTAACGATGGGATTTGTTTAAATTATAAACGACTTTGTGATGAAAAAGCTTTCCAAGTTCTTTTAACTTAAATGTGTGCATATTTTGTCACTAGAGATAGTTGAGCAAGAAGCTGTTACCTAACAAAAAAAATTTTCTAGAAAATTGAAATGGAAAATATTTTGTAAATTTTATTGATATTTTTTCGATAACTAATGTTTGAAATACTAACAAGTGATACTAAACACGCTCAAAAGAACATATTAACCATTATTGTTGTAATACCTTGGGGACAAGTGACCAGTATACGTGCACTTAAGGTGCTCAGAATCCTTCATTATTCTCACCAGTTTTTTTTTAATGCAATGTTTAGCTTATTTAATCAGAGCATTTTTCATCGATTCAATTACCGTAATTTCCTGCGTATATTCCGCAGATCAAACAATTCTTTTTCATCCCAGAAATTTTATTTTGTAAATGATAGCAAATATTTACGGCGATCTAAAATGTTATATTTTATTTAATAAAATTTCTCGGTAGAAAAATAATTGTTTGATCCGCGGATTATACGTAGGAAATTACGGTACAGAAATTTTCCTATTTTGAAAAGCCAATAACAAAAGGTTATAAATTAAGCAAAAGACTCTCGTTGCGGACGTGTAAATATTAAAAATTATTAATGTTGCTTGAATTACTAAATTAAAAAAAAATGTTGCAAAATAATGAGCCCCCTCTTGATAGAATCAAATTTAACTAAATCTAAAGAAGGACTGAGCTTGAAAACGTGACCCTGTCACGTTTTCAAGTTCAGTGACCCTGGTTGGATTCCTGTCTTTCACTCTGTTGGCTGTAGTACTTTCGAGCTTTTAAAAATTAAACAAGTTGGAAATTGCACGTGAAGCGTAGCAAATTAGGTGCGTTCGTACGATAACGAAGTTTTAAAAATATTACTTTCATATGTCAATCTCATAAAATTGTAAATAGTGAATTACAATTAAAACGCTCATCAAACAATGTTCTTCCTATACCATTATATAATGTAATACTTTTGTGTGGCCTTGTAAATCAATAACAAATGTTCTTTGCACCACAAATTATGTATGATGTATATTATAATATGTACTTTATAGTTGCATATAAATTTTATTAAGTTCGTATGAGTGTAACACGATTAAAATGCATTTGAAACATTTTTCCCATTGACCGTAATGTAACGGAATACTTTCGAGTGTCCCTATAATTGATCTATAAATCCGATTTTCATAAAATTTGAAATAACTCGACAAAATTATGTAATAATTATGTAGTTTAAATTTCAAACGTATAGAATATATTTGAAACTTTTTCCTAATTGACCATAATGTAACTGAATACTTTTGATTGCGCCTGTAATTGATCTATGCACACGATTATCAAAATATTTGAAATAACTCGACAGAATTATGTAATAATTGCGTATTATAAATTTCAAACGATTAAAATGCATTTGAAACTTTTTTCCCCATTGACCGTAATGTAATGGAATACTTTTGATTTCCCCTGTAATTGATCTATGCATCCGATTTTCATATAATTTGAAATAACTCGACAAAATTATGTAATAATTATGTATTTTAAATTTCAAACGTATAGAATATATTTGAAACTTTTTCCTAATTGACCATAATGTAATTGAATACTTTTGATTGCCCCTGTAATTGATCTATGCACACGATTATCAAACTATTTGAAATAACTCGACAGAATTATGTAATAATTGCGTATTATAAATTTCAAACGATTAAAATGCTTTTGAAACTTTTTTCCCCATTGACCGTAATGTAATGGAATACTTTTGATTGCCCCTGTAATTGATCTATGCATCCGATTTTCATATAATTTGAAATAACTCGACAAAATTATGTAATAATTATGTATTTTAAATTTCAAACGTATAGAATATATTTGAAACTTTTTCCTAATTGACCATAATGTAATTGAATACTTTTGATTGCCCCTGTAATTGATCTATGCACACGATTATCAAAATATTTGAAATAACTCGACAGAATTATGTAATAATTGCGTATTTTAAATTTCAAACGATTAAAATGCATTTGAAACTTTTTTCCCCATTGACCGTAATGTAATGGAATACTTTTGATTGCCCCTGTAATTGATCTATGCATCCGATTTTCATAAAATTTGAAATGACTCGACAAAATTATGTAATAATTATGTATTTTAAATTTCAAACGATTCGGTTGGGTAGTTTTTGCGTTGTTATATGCGGACGGACAGACGGACGGACAGACGGACGGACTGAACGACAACTATAGGTGCTACGTATTATATAATTACGAACGCACCTAAAAAAGAAACTAAGTGTTTAAGATTTGTCGTATGACACCTTAAAACAATCACTCTCCGTATTTAAAACTGTTCTAAGCACTTGTATTAACTCTCTGATAAGAGAAGTAAATTTTCCATGTGGTTGAAAAAAGCCCGGGCCAGGATTCGAACCAGGGATGTATTGGCTGAAGCCGCCAATCCTCTTCCAGCTGAGCCGTCACGGACACGAACACTGGCGGACTATTTCACCCAAATAACCTCAACGATCCTATAATCTGGTCTGATACTATGGATCAGCTCAACAAAATAAATGGAAGGTCAATATATGGAAACTGCAGAAAACGCTGCATACGAGATTATACTAGATTAATTTATGACACGATTTTTCAATCGGTGAATTAACTATAAGAGATCCATAGTATCAGACCAGATTCTAGGATCGTTGAGGTTATTTGGGTGAAATAGTCCGCCAGTGTTCGTGTCCGGGATGGCTCAGCTGGAACAGCATTGGCGGCTTCCGTCGATGCATCCCTGGTTCGAATCCTGGCCCGGACATTTTTCACCCACATGGAAAATTTACGTCTCTTATTACCGATCTCTTAATTCTTTATTTAATTCTTATTTCTTTATATTATCTCTTAATTTACCGATTGAAAAATCGTGTCATAAATTAATCTAGTATAACTCTCTAATGCCTATTGTAGAATGCGTTCTAAAAATTCTTTATATTAGAGAATCTGAATTCATCCTGGAAAATTTAAATAATAATTTTCTCTTTATTTATTGATGGAATGACTTACGAGGTAAAGTAAAGAATACTTTTTAAAAATTTTTTGGTATGCATTCGAGATATCCGAATAAAAAACCCCACCAAATTAGAAATAATGATGATAGTATACGTCGGGGCATCGTGAACTTTAAATTACAGGCTAATATGTTTCGATTTCAAATGTTCTCAAAACGTATGTAAAAGATTTTTGATTTGAAAAAATGATTGCAAGATAGCATTAAAAAATGTGCGCCTGTAGCTGAAACTTTGCGATATCCTCATGCGTATGCTATCATGAGCATTGTATTTTGCCGCATCAGAATTCGTTATTTAAAAGATTATAAAAAGTTATAGAACGTTTACACCTCAAAGATTTATATTCGATTTTAATTTTAATGTAACATATACATGTAGAGTTCTACTTTTTTTACTTATACATCATACGTAGTAGGATAAATCTTGCAATTGTTTTGAAAATCGAAAAATTTTTTTTTGACAAGTTTCAGACACTGAAGATTCCTAAAAACATATTTTTAGAAAAAAAAAATTACTGTCCGTCTGTCTGTATATCTGTAAATGCTCTATCTCCCGAACAAATTGAGATAGAGACTTGAAATTTGGTGTGCACTTAGTACCGGGTGTCCAGTAAATGACTGACCCATTTTAAAATTAAATAATAAAAAATTGGTTTGAGATAAAAATGCGCGGTTTGCGGTATTGTTATTAGAATATCAATAAATTTTCAGTACGCACTTCCTTCAAATAGTTCTAATTTCGGCCAAAAGATGGCGCTGGCGGCATCAGACTGCAGAAATATCGCCTGTTTTCTTGTTCTCAAGCTGATGATCTTTCCGGCTCATTTTCCCGAGTCGAATCTGAGTCTAAATGTTGAATCGACTCTCCACTCAACTACAGAAATAGGATTTGTTGATTGGAACGAGATTTAAAATAACATTTAAGATTGAACTAGGCCTATTGTAACAACCTTTGTCTATTGTAACCTCCTCAGACAAATATCACGGGAAACTATAAAAACTAGTTTAAAATTACTGTAAAACATCTCCAACGCTGTATCAATTTATAAATAAATATTTATGACAAGAAAACATTTATTAAAGAAGTGTTCTAAAAAAATTTAAATTAATTTAAAAAACGTTCTTTAGTGTTTCAAAATTATCTTCGGAATATGTTATTTTAACCGCTTAACTGATACGCTTTTTTACGTACATTGAAATGAAAATATGGGATAAACGCCGCTTTTTAAAAGCTAAAATAATCGTAATATTTAATTTAAATATTTCTTCTATTAAATAGTATGAAATTGCATTTAAAATTTTTAGTAGTGTCAGAAAGCTTTAAGTGATGGAAGAAGCAAACTATAATTGCCGGTATGTTGTACGGGCAAACCAGTTAAAATTTTAAAACAATGGTATGCAAATAGCGTTGCCAAGTCTCCTGTCTAAGAAAACTTATAAATTGGCACATTAAAATTTTCTAAATCTTACTATAAAGGAATCCGTCTACAACAAATCCTGTTTTAGACATAAAAAATTATTGATCATGAAGTAGAAAGAAACATACAAAACTACCTGCTAAGGCAAAAACCTGCCTAAAACAAAATATTATTATTTTTTTCCGAAAACCGAATGCATCCCTACTTTATATTCATATTTTGTCATTTAACGTATCCAAAAATTTTATTACGAAAGCCGTGAGAGATTTTAAGATGTCTTTTGTACACACCTCACCTCCCCCCACCCACCCACGGTAGGAAATGTATCTACGCTAAAATGTACGGATATTTAAAAAGAAAAAAAGGAAGACGTATCTTTTTTTATAGCCTGTAAGTCATCCCTCTTCAAAACTTTATTACAAAAAGCATCATAGAACCTGAAATATATTTTTGTCCCCCCCCCTATATAGGAGGGAAATATGTAATCTCGTTCTTTTCCCCCGGTATGAGGAAAAGAACTAAAAAAACATTCTGAAAATATCTCCTGTATCTGATATTTGAAATAAGAAATATTATTAAAAATATGATTTTTTTATCTTTTTAAAATTATGTATAAAAAGATACCAATGTTCAATTTATTTTTCCAATATTTATATTTATAAAATTGAACTAAAATAAGTAGACATTCAGTTTTATCTAAAATATCTATGGCCTCACCAGTGGGCGATAGTTTCTGACGTCTCAACTGGCGTTTAAATCAGCATTGTAATAACCTCTTCTATTTACAGTTTAGATGACGCAAATACCTCAAAATTTAAACTTGATATTGTGCTAAGAGCATCAATTTTATGTTTATTGCTTTTTTACTGTTATTCGGTATTGCATTACACAAATATAGCTTCAAAATTTGTAATCTAGGCTTTTAAAACCGATTCGTATTTCAACCATCGAATCCAACAGGAGAAAAAAGTAGAATCGGGAGATAATAAATGAAAGAAAGGATCGGGACAGTGGATACTGCATTGGCTTCTGAAATATTTTCAACGGCTTTTGTTTCACGCAATATTTAAAAAAAAAACTAGAAGAAAAAGAAACGAAACTTTATTTCAGTAAAAAGTTTCCGTAAAAATGTTTTGCCATAAAATTGCCTATAGATATTTTAGTTTGGTTTGGTTTATTTAATGTCGGCCGATTAAGTACACATGGGATATAGGTCAGAATGATGAGGGAATGGTCAGGGTATGCCCTGCGTGGGTGTCTCTGTAAGGGCACCTAACCCGCATTTACACAAGAAAATCCAAGGTTCGAAGAAAACCACGGAAAATTCCGAACGGTTATGCCGACAGACGCGATTGGGTTCGAACCCAGCACTGCCGTCTACCAGTTGAAACGTCAGAATCTATCACCCACTGGTGGGGCCATAAATATTTTAGATAAAACTGAATGTCTACTTATTTTAGTTCAATTTTATAAATATTAATATTGAAAATTAAATTGAACATTGGTTTTTTTATACATAATTTAAAAAAGATAATAAATCATATTTAGATAAATATATTTATATATATACGTAAAAAGAGTATCAGTTAAGCGGTTAAAATGACATATTCCGAAGAGAATTTTGAAACACTAAAGAACATCCTTTAAATTAATTTAAATTTTTCTAGAATTGTTACAAATATTTCTAGGATTCTTTAACAAACATTTGCTGGTCATAAAGATTTATTTATAAATTGATACAGCGTTGGGGATGTTTTACAGTAATTTTAAACTAGTTTTTATAGTTTCCCGTGATATTTGTCTGAGGAGGTTACAATAGACAAAGGTTGTTACAATAGGCCTAGTTCAATCTTAAATGTTATTTTAAATCTCGTTTCAATCAACAAATCCTATTTCTGTAATTGAGTGGAGAGTCGATTCAACATTTCGACTCAGATTCGACTCGGGAAAATGAGCCGGAAAGATCATCAGCTTGAGAACAAGAAAACAGGCGATATTTCTGCAGTCTGATGCCGCCAGCGCCATCTTTTGGCCGAAATTAGAACTATTTGAAGGAAGTGCGTATTCAAAATTTATTGATATTCTAATAACAATACCGCAAACCGCGAATTTTTATCTCAAACCGTTTTTTTGTTATTTAATTTTAAAATGGGTCAGTCATTTACTGGACACCCGGTATGTAATAATAGAAAGAAGTCTATTGAATATCAGTAACCTCGATTTTTCGGAACTATTTTTTCGGACTCTCGAAATATTCGTTCAGATGAAAGGTATATAAAAATTTTCGAAATTTTGTTTTCAAAAAGTGGATGTAAACGACAATAAAATACCACAAATTTTGCATAAAAGACGAAGTCAATCGGATAATTAGTCGCTGAGATTTTTGTAATTCTATTTTCCACTTTCTTCGATTTTTCATGAACCTGTATTTTATTCAAATTTCATTTCAATGATATATTTTAATCGGATATGAGACACTTAATCCGAAGCAGTAAACTGTTAGTTAATTTGATAATTATTTTTGGAAATGTAACGATGTTTCTTTTACGCAATTAGCTACTAATTGAGTAGTTTGACGTTTTATATAATTTGTCGAAATTGGTTCGTCAGCAATTCTGTAACAGAGAACCATTATGTATTAAAAATATTTAAATGTACGTTTAAATTTTATTTTGGAATTGCAGTTCATTTTATAAACAGTTTACACATGTCTTATTTTCATATTTTAATTTATGCATATCCATGATGGTAAGTTACCATGTTAAGTATTACGATGACCCCCAACAACTACTGTTTCTACCTCAAAACTGAATCCTCTCCCACTTGTAAGTGACTTCCCGTAACCCACATAGCATGCATGTTCACAGTGACGTCACAGTGACGTCACTGTGAGTCACTGTGGTCACGTCACATCTGTGACCAAAATGCCACCCCTCAGTGACGTCACATTGCGATTGAAATGTGACGTCACTTCTGTGACCGAAATGCCACCCCTCAGTGACGTCACATTGTTACTGAAATGTGACCTTCTAAGAAAATTAAAAAATATATACAAAAATTATTCAAAAGATGTTATTTAATAGAAAAAATATTTTTCTGTCAATTGAAAAAGTTTTTGTGACGTCACTGTACCAAAAGGCCACCACTCAGTGAAGTCACATTGTGACTGAAATGTGACCTTCTTAGATAATTTAAAAAAAATACAAAAATTCTTCAAAAGATGTTATTTAATGGAAATTTTTTTTTACTGTCAATTGAAAAAGTTTTTGTGACGTCACTGTAATGCCACTGCAAATAACGTACGTCACGTCACATCTCCCGTAAGACATGGTGACGTCACTGCAACGTCGTTGTGAAGTCACATTGTGACTTTGTGACCATCGAATGTCGATGTGACGTCACGTGACGTCGATGTGAAGTCACAGTGACTAAAATGTGAAGTCGTTATGGCCGTTTTAGAGCTTTTTTGTGACGTCACATTGTGACCCCTTTGCGACGTCACAATGTGACCAATTTGTGAAAAGTGTGTCATTTGTGACTACTTTGACATTAACATTGTGACGAACTGTGAAAATTTTTTTAGAAAGTCACATCTTAGTCACATTGTGACGTCACTGAGTGGTGGCATTTTCGTCACAGATGTGATGTGACCAAAGTGACTCACAGTGACGTCATTGTGACGTCACTGTGAACATGCATGCTATGAGGGCTGTGACCAAATGGCCACCATTCAGTGAAGTCACATTGTGACTAAAATGCGACCTTCTTAGAAAATTTAAAAAAAAATACAAAAATTCTTCAAAAGATGTTATTTAATGGAAAAAGTTCTTTTCTGTCAATTGAAAAAGTTTTTGTGACGTCACTGTAATGTTACTGCAAATAACGTCCCTAATAGCATGAATTCTAATGAATTCTAGTCCCTAATGAATTCTAATTACCTATGAATATTATTATTTAGAAAAAACACTTTTACAATTTATTTTAACTTGAATTGTTTTGAAACTAATAAAAATAAAAGGTAAAAATACATTAAAAAATTCTTTAAATAAAAAAATTTAATCAAAGACACACTCATAAAATTATTGCATATTTAAGTTCCTAAAATACTGTATAGAAAAAGAAAAAACAAAACGGCCATGCGCGTGGAAATTTAAAATCGTCTGCAAACGAAAGGATCACGGAGTATGAAAATTACTCCGTGGTTTCTTACTCCGTGGAAAGAATAAATAAACGTAAACAGAAATATTTTAAATTGATGATAGACGCAAGAAGTTAGTTGGCGGGAATTTATGGCAGTTGTGGATTGTTTCGTATTGATACGGATTTAACAATTTAAACAAAAAGGTTTACTACAGCTCTTCCAAGTGCAAAATATAAGTCCGAGAAAATTAATGGGGCTTTGACTGTGAAAATGATTTGGTCTTTGCCACTTTAATTATTATCGGATTTAGTTTTTGCGACAAAAAGAACGAATGACTTCGATGCAAAAAAAGGTATGGAAAATTTTTTTTCATGGTTACTTTTTAATTATTATTGTTCTTAGAACGATTTTAATTAGCTACACAAAAACATGCTATAAAACATCAATTCTCCATTAACTTTATAAAGTTTAATACATTAATTATTTATTTTGTTGACATAGAACACTTGATTATTAATATTTTGGATTAGGTTGTTAAAGGTAGTGATTTTAATTGCACTTTAATCTGCGTTGTTTCCTTATTTAAAATATCTGGTTAAAATAATATGTTTCCATAAACATAAAAACTTATATTTTTTAATAAAGAAGCTTTAAATAGAATAAAATTATTTGCAAACATCTTTTTTTAATTTTTGTATTAAGTAATCTTCTGAAACATTACATAAATTTATTTAAAAAATTACATGTTCAGAAGAGGAATTTATAAGAGAAGGAGAAGAACAATTAAAAGAAATCGTAGATGTTTCATATTAAAAAAATAATGATTGTTTAATGTATTTTTCAAACTGTGAAATGTTATAAAATTTCTAAATGGATAGTGGGTGAAAACGTTTCAGTTGTAAATATTCTTATTGGAATGTTTTCAGAAAGAACTAGAAGTCTGAATGAAAATTTGGAAGCTACGCAATCAATAAGAATTTAAACATGATTGTATTTAAAACAAATAGCGCAAATACTTAAACGGTATGAAGCTAGAAATTAATAACTGTATTTTGTTATTTATTTTTCATTCTAGACACTTTTATTATTTCCTTTCCTGAATGATTTTACAGAGGTAAATTTCACAATATCCATTATATGTAGTATTAGTATACATCGTGATTAACACTAGAACGCCCGAAAATTTTACTCAAGTTTGATAATATTTCTCACCAGAATTTTTATTCTATTTAATTGATTTATTTAAAGTTAGTGGTTTAAATTTAACTTATTTCTGGAAAAAATTTCTGGCTCGAATTGAAATTTAAACGCATGATCAGAGTCGAATCGACTCCTTCTGGGCGTTCTAGTGTTACAGTGGGTCTCTTATTTATAATTACTCTCTAATATTATAAATAAAATATTAATAATTACAATTAACGTATTTGTTGTTCAATTTTATCGTTGGAATATTTATTAGGTAGTTGTATTTGTGATGGACAGCCTTCCAGTAATGGATAGCCCCTTAATGTTTTTTGTTCATTAATATACTAATAAATATTTAGCTTTAATTTTTTTTCATAATTCCTCTTTGCATGTTTTAATAGTATTTTAATATTTATAGAAGATAGTATTTGAAGACAGTTTGCGATTATTTTTTGATTTGTGACAAATTTATCACTAACTTTGTGACGGTGGCAGCGTTGTCAATGTTGTGAAGTCACACTGGGACACAATTATACAGTTATGAACATTATTATGTCGTGTAAGATCACTTTCATCTATAATTTTATTATACTTTGGCGATACATCTCAATTAAATCTTGGGAGCAGCTATAAAAAGAATGTACGAAAAGAAAGTTACTGAATCAAAATTTAATGCCATGCAGACTTTAATCTTTGTTACATATATATATATACAGGGGTGCAAAAATCTAGGCGCCAGTGGCTAATCTCACACCACAAAAATTTCAAAGTCTTCTTCGCTCAAAATTTAACAGCAATCTTACTAGAATTTAACACGAAATATTAGATAAAAAGAAATGAAATAATTTTAGTGGTGAGAGACTGCTTGCTGGCGCCCAGATTTTTGCACCCCTGTATATATATATATATATATATATATATATATATATATAGCAATAAATGACAATATTTAAGACAATTGAATATTCGATCTATAACAATTATTTCAAACTTAGCAATTTGTTTTTCTAATAAGCATTAAAATTATCTAAGAAACACTTCCTTTAAGGTGCAACCCTAGTCACAGAAAAAGACCCGGATGTTTATGTAAAGTCTGTAGGAGCGTTCTTTTCAAATATCTCGGTCAAATTTTAATATTTTTACATGATTTTTTATATAGGATAGCTGAAAACGATCCACAACCGGCCTAGTTTTTACTTTTTAAATTTAGGTTTCAGATTAATATATATATATATATATATATTTTTAAATTTCAAAACCGGTTTATACCGGTTCTGATATTGAAACTATCAAAATATAAAAAATATATAAGCAAAATTGAAAAGGTAAAAACGAGGCCGTTTGTAGATAGTTCTCAGCTATCCTATACAAAAAAAACATGCAAAAATATTCAAATTTGAAAAGAACGCTCCCATAGACTTTTTATTATCATCCGGGTCTTTTTCTGTGACTAGTTTTGCACCTTAAAGGAAGTGTCTATTTGATAATTTTAATGCTTATTAGAAAAACAAATTGTTAAATTTGAAATAATTGTGATAGATCGAATATTAAATTGTCTTAAATATTCTCATTTATTGCAACAGAAAAAAAAGTATGAAAGATTAAAGTCTGCATGACATTACATTTTGATTCAGCAACTTTATTTTGGTACATTCTTTTTATCGCAGCTCCCAAGTTTTAATTGAGATGTATCGCCAAAGTATAATAAAATTATATATGTAAGTGATTTTACACTACATAACAATGTTCATAACTGTATAATTGTGTCCCAGTGTGACTTCACAACATTGACAATGCTGCCACCGTCATAAAGTTAGTGACAGATTTGTCACAAATCAAAAAATAATCGCAAACTGTCTTCACAACCTTGTCACTATCGTCACAAAATAGTCACAGTTTTAATAACAATTTTGTCACAAATGACACATTTTTCACATTTTGGTCACACCGTGACTTCACAAAATGGTCACAATGTGACGTCACAAACGAGCTCTAAAACGGCCATAACGACTTCACATTTTAGTCACTGTGACTTCACATCGACGTCACGTGACGTCACATCGACGGTCACAAAGTCACAATGTGACTTCACAACGACGTCACTGTGACGTCACCATGTCTTACGGGAAGACATGGTGACGTCACTGCAACGTCGTTGTGAAGTCACATTGTGCCTTTGTGACCATCGATTGTCGATGTGACGTCACGTGACGTCGATGTGAAGTCACAGTGACTAAAATGTGAAGTCGTTATGGCCGTTTTAGAGCTTTTTTGTGACGTCACATTGTGACCACTTTGCGACGTCCCAATGTGACCAATTTGTGAAAAGTGTGTCATTTGTGACAACTTTGACATTAACATTGTGACGAACTGTGAAATTTTTTTTAGAAAGTCACATCTTAGTCACATTGTGACGTCACTGAGTGGTGGCATTTTCGTCACAGATGTGATGTGACCAAAGTGACTCACAGTGACGTCATTGTGACGTCACTGTGAACACCCTCATAGCATGCATGTTCACAGTGACGTCACAATGACGTCACTGTGAGTCACTTTGGTCACATCACAACTGTGACGAAAATGCCACCACTCAGTGACGTCACAATGTGACTAAGATGTGACTTTCTAAAAAAATTTTCACAGTTCGTCACAATGTTAATGTCAAAGTAGTCACAAATGACACACTTTTCACAAATCGGTCACATTGTGACGTCGCAAAGTGGTCACAATGTGACGTCACAAAAAAGCTCTAAAACGGCCATAACGACTTCACATTTTAGTCACTGTGACTTCACATCGACGTCACGTGACGTCACATCGACAATCGATGGTCACAAAGTCACAATGTGACTTCACAACGACGTTGCAGTGACGTCACCATGTCTTACGGGCATGCATGCTATGAGCCATCGTAAAAATTATTTCACAGTTTGTTCCATCTGTTTATACGTGTAGAAACATATTTTTGTAATAAAAAGTAAAATAATTATTATTAGTTTATATTTACTGACAGGTACACATATGTGCACCTCGGGTTCATACTGCAAAAAAATCTCCATTTTTCAAAAAATTATATAAACGAGGAATTTGGTGGACAATTGATACATATAAGCTTATTTTACGTGCTATTTTCGAAAAAAAAATATTTTTTTTATATATAGAGATATATATTGCATTTTGTACAAATAACTCTTGTTCTTGATTTGCAGCCTTCATACTTGCATTTCGAAGCAAAGTTATCATTTGTTGAACGAGGAAACTGTCCAACTTTGTCGTATCTAATATAGTAAATTGGCTTCTAAATACCCTTACGTTGTTTTCGCTGTAGTTTATTTGCGGAATCGTCTTCAGAATCATTTTCAGAT
>CAXHSM010001664.1:2500-5000 GCA_964019185.1 Maratus speculifer
CATCTCCGTGAAGATTTTTTCCCGAAACTCCAAAGGGGGCCGTCAACAAATTAAAAAAGAATGAATATCTTTTGAATAACCCTGTCAAAACTAATGTAGCAAAAGAGCTCAAACTCTAGATTGTAATTGAATGCCTTATTGTAATAAGCCTTGTTAATTTTTATGCAAATAGCATGCATACTCGCAGAGTAATTAAGGTTTTTATAAAAATGATCCCAAATTTTTCCAAGTTTTTTCCTTATAATTTTCAGAGTTCTTAATATAAAATATTATTTTTTTTCAGAAAATATGACAAACAACATTGCACACAGTACCCTGTAATCAGAATTAAAAAATAATGAAAATTGTATAAAAAATGAGTTGGTTTACTAAATAATTTTTTACTGCGCATGCGTCAACGATATCAAAATTTCATTTGCATATTATGTTAGCTAAATGTATAGAGCAACTTTTGTGAAAGTCACAAAATCATAACTTGAAAATTCTGACAATAATCGTCAATTGAATAAGTCGAAAATCCGTTATTTTCAAAATGAAGCAAAAACAACAGGGGTTGTATCCATATATTCATTGATTAGTGTCAATATAGACACACAATATGGGATGTACTACTGCATTTGGATAAAATCCCTCATTTTTTTGCTTCATTTTGGAAACAACGGATTTTGTCCTTTTTCTATAGACGATTACTTTCAGAATTTTCAAGCTATGATTTTGAGACTCTTACAAAAGTTGCTCAATACTTTTAGCTAACATAATATGCAAATGAAATTTTGATATCTTTGACGCATGCGCAGTAAAAAATTATATAGTAAACCTACTCATTTTTCATACAATTTTTATTATTTTTTAATTCTGATTACAGGGTACTGTGTGCAATGTTGTTTGTCATATTTTCTGAAAAAAATATTATTTTATATTAAGAACTCTGAAAATTATAATTGAAAAACTTGGAAAAATTTGGAACCATTTTTATAAAAACCTTAATTACTCTGCGAGTGTGCATGCTATTTGCATAAAAATGAACACAGTGTATTACAATAAGGCATTCAATCATAATCTAGAGTTTGAGCGCTTTTTCTACATTAGTTTTGATAGGGTTATTCAAAAGATATTCATTATTTTTTAATTTGTTGACGGTACCCTATGACGTTTCGGTAAAAAATCTTCACGGAGATGTATGACGTATACTATTATATTTATACACTAAGAGTTTCGAGATGATTCCTCATATATGTTTCTAGATATTTAGTAAAATGTCTAAAATCGCAAGTGTCCCATAATCAATGGCAATATAGTGTATATATATATACAGATATATATATATATATATATATATATATATACAGATATATATATATATATATATACATATACAGGGTGATTCATAAAAGATGGGCAGAACTTTAAGGGGTTATAGTACACTTAAAGACAAATAATATTAAATAGGAGACTAAGGGTCCCAGACGTATTCCCAAGGAGATACGGGGCATTAAAGTTCAGGGTCCGAAATTTCAAATGATTATAAAAAATGGAAAAATTGGTCGATTCGTTTGCGGTTTTTGCAAAAAATTTTCTTTATGCCAGTATTTTCTTGAAATAAAATTTTAAAGTTCAATTTCAAAAAATGCCGATAGGGGGCGCTTTAGACTTTGGAGTAACAAACAACTATTTTTTAACGTTATTTTTTGTATTTCTTTAAATGATTTCGAAAGCTTAGACTTAAACTTAAATTTTGATCTAAAAATCTGAGTCCTAACGAGTAGTTAAGTAGCGTAAACTGAAATTTGAAATTTGAAACCCTTCTCCCCCCCAGAACAAAAATCAGTTATTCCCGATCTTTGTGTCGTAGAATAGGCTCTAACTACTGCCGCGTTTTGCTAAAATTATTCTTTATGTCAGTATTTTCTTGAAAATAAATTTTAAAGAAAATTTTCAAAAAATTCCGATAGAGGGCGCTTTAGACTTTGGAGTAACGAACAACTATTTTATACCGTTATTTTTTGTGTCTCATTAAATGCTTTCTAAAGCTTAGACTTAAATTTTCAGCCCAAAATCTGAATCGTTAGACGTGGTTAAGTTTCTGGGGAGAGGGGTTTGAAATTTCTACTCCCGAGCACAGTTCAGTTTACCATGTCCACACATTGTGTGCTGTGATACGAGGTAAAAAGACACAAATAAGGATTATGTTACCAAAGCATATTTATTAACATGTAATTACAATAAATGTTCAAAATTGTGACCACCAGAGGTTATGCACGCAGAACAACGGCGAAGAATGGAACGGCGAACATTCGCGAAAACATCAGGCTTTTCGAGCACTTCCCCTACAGCGGCGGAAAGTCTGGCGACCAGTTCCTCGGGTGATTCAATGGGTGTCTCATACATAAGAGCCTTCAATTGTCCCCAAAAAAAGAAATCGAGGGGTGAAAGATCTGGCGAGCGAGCAGGCCAAGCAACAGGACCACCTCGACCAATCCATCTGTTCGGATATGTGATG
>CAXHSM010001664.1:12500-15000 GCA_964019185.1 Maratus speculifer
TGGAAATTATTTTTTAATTTAATTACCTTTATTTTATCTTTATTAGAGATATAAATTATTTAGGGAATTAAATGATATATGTATTATTTTTATTCAAGATATATTTTGTCAATTATCATTTTTAATCAAATAGCCAAGATTTCAACTGATATATATATTATGTCAATTTCTTTTTTTTAGCTTAAAAATTATATAGTATAATAAATTGTTCTTATACTAATTTTTATGTAATATATTTTGTCCTATTGGATATAAATAATCTTTCTTATGATGAATAGTTACAAAACAAATTTAGCGACTGGCAATTTAGGCTCTTCAAAATGTAAGATGTCTAATGCTCGGTACAAAGAAATAGATAGGGATTTCTTTGGATCGTCAAACAGTTACCTGTCATATTGTCCCTCGATTAAACTTAAATTTAAAAAGTGCTTATCTCCCAAATGCTTAACTTGCCCTCATGCAGATACACAACAAATTGATAATGATTCCAGTTCTAAATACAATGTGCTATTTTGTAAGGCATACAATGTAATATACTCAATTAATTGCAACATCTGTAAGTTAGAATATATAGGTCAAACATGTAATCCTTTGCATAGAAGAATCAATCAACATAGACAGGATATTTTAAAAAACAACTCTATTAATGTTGAACATATACATTTCAGGCACCATGACTTTCAAAATATAACCATCAAAATCTTAAGTATGCATAAAAATCTAAATGATAGATTACTTTATGAATCAATTTATATTAAATCTCGTAATTCTTTATACCCTTATGGTCTAAATTCTAAATTATTCAATCGTACTAACATTGTTTTTACTAATACTAATAATTATGAACATTATAGTAGTACGTATGCAAAATTAAATCGTTCTGCTTTTAAAAAAACTACACGTACAACTAGAGGTAAAAATAAGACTAATAATCTATATATTTCTAGAAATGAGATCAAACAACAAATAATTAAGTTGGAATCTGAATATAATAACTCATATCAATGGATGGATATTAGGAAACACATTTTTTCAATAAAAAAGAAACATCTAAATTTATATTATAAAGTATTTCTATCAGTTGATTTAACTTCACATTTTAGTGATATTTACTTTGATTTATTGTACTATAGAATTAATTTTCTTAATGTTAAAATTTCTAAAAATACATATAAAAAAACTAATAATACTCAACTCATAATTACTTTTACCAATAATGTACTTAATAAAATTAATCTACACAACATTATTAATGATAAAAATAATAATTTCCCTATAAAAAAATTTTCTATACATAAATCCTTCAAATATAATGTTACACTTGGACGTAAGATATTTAACTACAATAAATTTTCTAAATTTTTAACCAATAATACTAATTATCCATGTTATTGTAATGATCCATGTTATAGTAACTTCGTAAATCAAGATTATGGTCACATTATTACTGGAGATATTAATATCGTTGAAAATGATTCTTTAAGAAATTTAATGGCTAATGGTACTAAATATCGTGTTCCTTCATGTACTAATATTAAATCAATCATTAAACAGTTTAATTTAGATTTAGATCTTTTTATTTATAAAATTTCGATAGACTACAATAAGCCTCTGGAATACTTCACTGAATGGAAACTTAATGTTTTAGATAAATTAAATATTGAACTTTATAGGAATATCGATACCTTCAATTTAAATTTTAAACAATTAAATGATGAAATAAAAAACTTACAAAATAAATTTATCATAACATATGTCGATAAATCTCCTAACAACTATGCTTTCATATGTAAACATTATTACTCTACATTATTAAATCAAGCAATAAATTCTAGTTCAAATTTCATTAAAACAGATATTGATACTATTATTAAAAATAGACATATAGCTCAATATTATAAATTACTAAAATTAAAAAATCATAATTATAACTATCCTTACATTGTGGTTATTCCAAAATTCCATAAAATTCCTTTAAAATTTCGTACTATAACTATTGGGTGTAATACTTATAACAATAATGCAGGTAAAGAATTATTAACAATACTTACAAAAATGCTAGATATTGCAAAAACTAATAATAAATTCTATAGTATAAAAAATAGTTTACATCTTGTAAATAATATCAAAAATTTACAAAACATTAAGTACATCAAAACATATGACTTTAATGATTTATTCAATACAATTGATATTGCAGATATGTTCAGGATCATAAATTTATTATTCAAGGAATATAGGAATTCTCTAAACATACATGTATCTTTATCTTACTTCAAATCTTTAACCAAATTTATTCTTTATCATAATTATATATTATTTAATAATACAATATTCAAACAAATAGTCGGTCTTCCACAAGGTGGGATTGTATCATCCATCTGTGCTGATCTCTACTTACATTATTATGAACGTAATACTTCTATTGTTAATTGTTTTCTATACAGGTATCTTGATGATATAATAATTTTATATTCTAAAAAGTCATCTAACTATTCGC
>CAXHSM010001664.1:20000-21054 GCA_964019185.1 Maratus speculifer
ATGCCGATAGGGGGCGCTTTAGACTTTGGAGTAACAAACAACTATTTTTTAATGTTATTTTTTGTATTTCTTTAAATGATTTCGAAAGCTTAGACTTAAACTTAAATTTTGATCTAAAAATCTGAGTCCTAACGAGTAGTTAAGTAGCGTAAACTGAAATTTGAAATTTGAAACCCTTCTCCCCCCAGAACAAAAATCAGTTATTCCCGATCATTGTGTCGTAGATTAGGCTCTAACTACTGCCGCGTTTTGCTAAAATTATTCTTTATGTCAGTATTTTCTTGAAAATAAATTTTAAAGAAAAGTTTCAAAAAATTCCGATAGAGGGCGCTTTAGACTTTGGAGTAACGAACAACTATTTTATACCGTTATTTTTTGTGTCTCATTAAATGCTTTCTAAAGCTTAGACTTAAATTTTCAGCCCAAAATCTGAATCGTTAGACGTGGTTAAGTTTCTGGGGAGAGGGGTTTGAAATTTCTACTCCTGAGCACAGTTCAGTTTACCATGTCCACACATTGTGTGCTGTGACACGAGGTAAAAAGACACAAATTAGGATTATGTTACCAAACCATATTTATTAACATGTAATTACAATAAATGTTCAAAATTGTGACCACCAGAGGTTATGCACGCAAAACAACGGCGAAGAATGGAACGGCGAACATTCGCGTAAACATCAGGCTTTTCGAGCACTTCCCCTACAGCGGCGGAAAGTCTGGCGACCAGTTCCTCGGGGGATTCAATGGGTCTCTCATACATAAGAGCCTTCAATTGTCCCCAAAAAAAGAAATCGAGGGGTGAAAGATCTGGCGAGCGAGCAGGCCAAGCAACAGGACCACCTCGACCAATCCATCTGTTCGGAAATGTGATGTCCAGATAGTTGCGGACGTCTCGTACGTAATGGGCTGGCGCTCCATCGTGCTGGAACCACATGACCCGCCGGATGCGTGGAGGAACAACGTTTAACAGGTCTGGCAGCACATGTTGCAGAAATGTGAGGTATGTTTTACCGTTGAGGCGTTCAGGAAGAAGGTACGGTCCGATTAGGTGGTC
>CAXHSM010001665.1:0-16000 GCA_964019185.1 Maratus speculifer
ACTATTATGTTTTCAAACATTAAGTTTTTTAAAATATTTTAAAAAAAATTCAAAAGTATGTCTAACAAAATTATTTATAAGTGAGCGTGCTTATTTATGAAAATACTGTATATAAGTGTATGTATGTATATGTTTTTAAATAAGTAGGGGGAAGTGGGGGACATTGATACAGCTTTTTTCAAAAAAAAATTTTGGTGTCTAGAAAGCAGAAATTTCAAGTTATTTTTCTATGTGATGTCAGCAAAACCTGTGTTGTGTGTTACAAAAATGTACAATCGTTGTTTTATATATTATTTTTGCATGTAATTTTAAAAAACTCAAAAAAAGTAATTTGTATCAAAAAGCCCCATCTTCGGGGCAGATTGATACACTTTGAAACGTCTGGGAAAAATGGAGACAAAATAACACCAATGCATATTTTTCACAGAAATATAGTTAGCAAACCATTTTATATATATTTATAGATATTAAAATCACAAATCACACACAATTTATTTCTAAGCGATATTAAAGCAATCAAAATGAAATGTATAATGACCTGATGTACTGGCTGTTCCTTTTCTGTTTGTTGGCTGTGGTAACTTTGTCATATCTGGCACTTTAACCCCAGAATTCTTTCTTTCTTAGGAAAGGTGAAAGAATTACCAGGTTTTCTGTTTATAAATCGGTTTACAAACAGAAAATAAAGGATAATTATATTAAAATTTCTGTTTATAACATAATTATCCTTTTCTGTACTGCAGTTTGTTTCGCTTACTTAAAATTTTAATCTCGAAAATACTTTTTTCTCTGGAGAATCGATATAAATTTGAGATTTGCCAGGCTGCCGTCCATTTCTTTTGTTAATTCTACTAGCACTAGATATTGTGTAAGTTTGTACGTCTTCTGTTTGCAAAAATACTATAAAATGTTCTAATATAAAGAAATTAGAGCCATTTCACTTCAATAAAAACTAATAGTAGAACTTTTTTATGAAAAATGGTTGAATTAAGGAGTGTATGGTAAAAATAAAAATAAAAGGTAATGAAAAAATGAAATAGAAAAGGATTTAGGTTGTATTAATGTGCCAAGACAAAGACTGTATCATTGTGCCCCATGCAGCCATTTTAAATAAAATGAATCGCAAATCCAACACATCATATTTTATCTAACAATAAACAATGAGGAACTGATAAAGATTAGCGTTACTTGCCATTGAGAGTATTCTTTTCTGTTGAAAATACTGGAACAGTTGTATAATACCATTTCAATTGTACAACTCAAATTTACTTTTGACCTACAAAAACAATTAATCATCCATCCTATTTCATCAAACTATTGAATCATTCCAAAACTTTCTGTATGTTGTTAATTTCACTAGTATCACCTTTTGGAGCGGTTGTGAAACTTCCTGTAATGATCCTGTGTGATGTACAGGGGTGTATCAATGTGCCCCAAGTATCAATGTACCCCAGTTCCCCCTACTCATATGTAAAAGAAACAATTTTTTTTATTAAAAACAAATCAATTTACAAGAAAACTATATTTACAAGAAAACTATATTTACAAGAAAACTATATTTACAAGAAAACTATATTTACAAGAAAACTATATTTACATAATACTTTGATCTTGATAATTCTTCATTATATCAGCAATTTTCTTCAACCAGTACAATCTTGAACAATTTGACAATGTCCATAGGCTAGACTTGTTATGCCATCATTCAGTAAATAACGTTTATCATCGAAAGGGCTTAAGCTAATCTTATTCTGTGTTAACGTGTACAGACGGTGTGCATCTTGTCCAATTCTCATCTGTACTTCGAAAGAAGTCGATTGGTTTTTAAGACAGTTCACATAGTCTTCATGCTTAATTTTGTGACGAACAACATAAGTCGATACACCCTTAGCTCGTTTCTTCTCTTCTTTAAAGGATTTCAGGGAGTACATTTTGGATTTCAACCCAACAAACTCAAGGGCTAAATCACCATTAAGTTCATCCTTGAACTTGCCGATTACTTTCTTGTTAACATCTGAGTACAGTGAATGATGTTTAGGATAGTCTGAGAAATCAAAAAAGTTTGAATGCTGTTTCAAATCATCATAAATATTTTGCGTTTTAATATGATAACACAACGAGTCGGTATCCGTAAATAAGAGATTTGCATCCTCTTTATATGTTTTTTTAATAAAATTATAATGAAAATTATACATGAGTACTTTAGATAGCTCTAAAATAGCAAAACCAACATAAATCGGACGATTCATGAGTATGCTAGTTTTCATCCTTTCAAAAACAGCATCACATGTTTAAAAAGATTTAAAAGTGGGTGAAGCCACTAATTTCTTGACTCTTTTTTCATTATTAACAAGTACAATATTTCTACGTTTTCGTAGATTTTCCATAGTTTTCCCAAACACAGAGACCAGTGGCCGAGAGGTACGGACCTCTCAACTGGTAGACGGCAGGTGCTGGGTTCGAACCCAATCGCGGCTGTCGGCCTAACCGTTCGGAGTTTTCGTGGTTTTCTTCGAACCTTGCGTAAATACGGGTTAGGTTCCCTTAGAAAGACCCCCACGAAGGGCACTCCCCCCAGGTCCTATATCCCTAGCGTAGATAATTGGACGTCAAAAATAAACCAAACCAAACCAAACCAAACCCAAACACAGAGTTATTCATTAGTTTAAAAAAAGTCCTTTTCAAAAGAGGATTCAGCTTTTTTTTCTTTTCTCAGTATTAAAATTGATAAAATTTTAAGCCAAGGTGTTTGTCTGAATTTAAGGATTTTGTGAACAGCTGTAAGTTTTAACCCGAGTTGTAAATAAAATTTAAGATTACGATAATGAGTAATATAATTCTGTTTATCCTTTAAATTTGGAATGAGTTTAGGGGTTCCTATGAATTTTCTATTATTAACTAAGCTATATGCATATGGGGATAACATTTACTCTTTTACAACCAATCTTTCAGGGGCCAGCGGGTATTCATTGTGTAACGGATGAAGTTCTTCGGGATACTTCAAATATATACCCGAAGTCACTATCATCAGCTAACGACAAAATCCACTCTTCTGTAATATAATTTGTCATACACCATTCAAACCCACCATATGGAAGAAATTGGGACATAGCCCAGCCATACAAGTTATTAGCATCCCAGTACATGATGTAACTAGGATCCTCATCTTTATTAAAATCTGGTGTATTGGGTATGTTCGCTCTGGCATATCTATGACTAATCATACTAATACCACCTCGTATCCCGTTTTCGATCATAAGCAACATATCAATGTCAGTGAGTAACTCTAAAGGTGTTTCAGACATTTTTAAACAAGCTTGCCAGGCAAGTGAAGGTGCGGTAAATAAATGTGCACAATCAATATCATAGTACTGCTGACATAATTTCCTAAAATTCTGGAAAACATCAGCAAGTAGTACAACATCAGTCTTAACATACAGATCATGATATCCCCCCAGAGATTGTATATCAAAGGTTTTCCAAACCTTCTGCGCATGCTCATAATCTCTTGCGTCTATTGGTTCAGAAGTCAAACTATTAAAAAATGCAGAAGGTGGGGGAAGCTGTGTTTCGTTGAACTTTTCAAAACAGGTCAAATAATCATAAGGGTAAACCCCTTTTCTTGTAAGCAGATCAAGATCAATATTTTGAGGGAAATTTTCTTTAAGAACATTAAATTGAGTCGGTTCCAAGTTGTTTATCAACTTTTCTAACGATGTCGGCAAAAATTGAAACGAGTCTAGAAAGACCATTTGTATAGGACTTGTTGGCTTTCTTAACTTAAAGGTTATGTAATTTTCCAAAGAGGTAGCAATCACATCAATTTCATGATCTTTAAATTTTCCTAATTTGCTCATAATATGGTGCCCATCATAATTTTTCAGATTGTGAAATATAACAGGAATTGTTTTACATTGTTTATAATTCAAATTACATTCCACATGAGCTGCTCCTCTATATTCTCCAGAGATGTGATCATGATCACGTGTACGTTTGGAATATAATGGTTGTTTACAAATATGACATGATTTTGCTTCTTGAAATGCCAGTTCTTGCACAGGTGTAAGCCTCATAGGTTCAATATTTATCAACTTCTCTCCCAATACATCTTTCTCATGCATCATTTGCTCTAAAAAGTGATCCACACAGTCTTTACCACGATATACTTTCGCTTTCTTCACGCATCTCCCATCGGGTCCAACAACGATATAAGCATACCCACAGGGAAAATGGTATGTTGTTTTTTCAATATAAGATGTTTTAGAAGAAGGTGTGGAGGATGCAATAGGTATGAGTAGACTCTCAAAGTCCGCATAGATAGTATAAGCAATAGGGTGTTGAAGATGAATGCCAGAAAACTTGAGTATGTTATCATTTTTACTGGGCATCTTTATAACCTGTGCTGTATGTTGACGACAATATTCATCATGTTTATTCAGGAGATCTTGCCTTGAAAAACGATGTAAGCATCGATAACAATAGTAACATACACCATTATGATTGGTGAGATCACCTAAAAGTCTTGAAAAACTTCTGATTAAACAATAATGTTGCTTTTCCCCATCACCAACTAATAACAAGTTAATAACATCCAGATTCTGCTTTTCAGAAATATACAGAGGACATACTTCATCTTCTTCATATCCAAATACATTAATCCGTAAATTGTTCAGTTGTTCAATAATGGGGATCTTTTGAAGGGGAACAGGACACTCAACATTCCCTAGTTTAATATCACTCTCATAAGGAATGTAATGAGAAACTCTTTCAGGCTTCTCCTCTCGAGGGATATTTAATTTAAATGCTAAAAGACACCACACCAAACACTTGTTATCTTCATTTTTTATATTAAGCACTGCTTTTTTATCATACAATTTCTTGGGTAAAACTATATATGAACTTGCGGCTAGAGGATGATATTTAGCAATCTTAAGTTCTAAATGATGAATTTTTTGAAGTTTCCATCCAGACCCTCTTTGTATAAATTCTTCAAAGGATTTAGTTATTTTGGAAAACCCTTCTTCAACATGTTGTGAAATAGTATCTTCAGTAAGTTCAATAAAACATTGGCATCGAAAAAAAGTCTGAATCTCTTCCATCTCCTGATTGTCAGTCAAACGTTCAAGAGATATTTTCATCACCATATACCATTTAACAGCACCTTTTTCTTGAATTTCACTCATTAATCGCTCTTCTAGTTCAGCTCGTAAGTGAGCATGAAACACTGCTATATCACTTTCTTCACGTTCATCAGGATAAAGCATAACAGTTTTAAACACATTAAGTACATCAGATTCGTTTTGTTTAATTTTTTTGGACTTCACATTAGGTAAAGTTGTTTTCCGTTTTATACTTACAAGAGGTGTACGAGAGTGCTGAGTACGTACATGCTGTTTCAACTCCAAATTACGGCCGAAAACTTTATCACATTCACGACAAGGAAATTTCAAACTTTCATGTGATCTGAGATGATGCTTCAAACTATCGCTTCTTGTAAAAACAATCTCACACTTATGACACTTAAATATAGACTGTTCATCAACATTATGGGTTTTCAAATGTCTCAATAAATCAGGTTTCCTTGTGAAAGACTTTGGACACGTGTCGCAGACATGTAACTTTTCCTCCAAGTGAATCTTCTTATGCTGATTTAAATGAGAAGTAGAAATAAAGCGCTTATCACAGGTAGAACAGACATGCATCTTTTTTTCATCCGTCACAGCCTTTACAGAAGCAGATTCTTCAGGTGTTGTGTTGATATTTGAAGAGAAATTATTTTTCAACACAGATTCTTCAAGAAATCCATTATCTTCTAATGATTTAACATTACTATGAGTCTTCAAATGTCTTTGTAAGTTGGATTTCCGTCCAAAAGTCTTCAGGCAGACTTCACAGGTGTATAACTTCTCATCAGAATGTATCTTTATATGCTGATTCAGATTAGAGATACTTGTAAAATTTTTACCGCAAGTCAAACAGATAAACTTCTTCATAGATGTTGAATTTTCCAAAGACATTATCTCATCAGAAGGTATGATAACATTCATGATAAATTAAAAAAAGAAAAAACTTTAACTTTAAAAAGAAAACGATAAAAATTTTCAATATAATCACTAAGATAATGCGAGAGCAAATAAAAGCACGTCTTATCTCAACCAAGACTAATCATCAAATGACGAAAATCCGATTTTCCCCCGAATATTTATACCTCCCACACCAACAATCTGAATCTAACGACAAAACATTTTACTTGATGCGAAAAAATAAAAGATCAAAATCATGATAATGTATGTCACTTGACGAGTAAACAAAAGATAAGAGTCATCAGAGTACTTTCTCCTTCCTATTGATAACACGCGAGTGCTCATTTAAACAAACTTCACTTTATACACAATTAACATTATAAAACAAATGATATTATTAAAATGTATTTACCAAAGACCATCACTTATGAATTTAAAAAAAATACTTTATTCAGACACAAATAATTCTACTTTAAAACAATGTTTCAAAACTTTCTATAAAGAGAGAGTCATGATTTCCTTATACATCAATAATAAATATTTCTAACATTAAATTATATATTTTCAATTTAACTGAAAAGTCTTAATATCTGAATACATGTAAGAATGATAATCAGAAAAATATGAAAATTCTTAATACATGTAAGAATGATAATCAGAAAAATATGAAAATTCTTAATACATGTAAGAATGATAATCAGAAAAATATAAAATACAACTATCAGATCATTCAAATAAAAAATAATAAAAAAGATGGAAATATTAATGCACCGATATTCAATAGTGAACTAGTTAGGCGTGCAAAACCATCTGACTGAGCTTATTTAAATTTTTTGATACAGCTTTTATAATTGAATAAATTATACCATCAACAGATTAATGAAACTTAGTAAAATTTTTATATAAATATACTACACACGGAAAATGTCTAAAACTTAATGAACAGGTCATCCACATTTTAAAAATATAATAACTTAATATATTACATAATTCTGTGTACTATCTTACATTAAATTTAACAACAAACAGTAATTTTAAACTATAGACTTAAATACTTCATGATCAAAAAAAAAAAAATAAATAAACTAATTGACCATCAGCATTGAAAAATCCATGTGTAATCATTTCAATGTATTAAAAAATTCCATGTGTTATATTACTATTCTACATAAAACTTAACAAATAGTAATGATTTTAAATTAAAAACTTGAACTACTAATTGATGAATATAAATTAAAAGAAACTAATTAATAAATATTTTAACATATAATATTTAAACACTAATTAATAATCATTTAAAAAAATACATACATAATAATTTCAAAATGTTAAAAAAATTCTGTATGTTATATTATTCTACACTAAATTCGACAAAAAATAGTGATTTTGAATTATATATTTGAACTACTAACTTATGAAATTTAATTAAAATGAATTAATTGATACAAATTTTAAATTTATAACTTGAAATATAATAAATATATGCAAGGTTATCTAATTCTGACTTATTATATATTTGAACTACTAACTTATGAAATTTAATTAAAATGAACTAATTGGCACAAATTTTAAATTTATAACTTGAAATATTATAAATATAGGCAATGTTATCTAATTTTAACTTATTACAATTCCCTGCAAACATCCTTTTCCGCAAATGCAAACCTTAAAATTGTCCATTGTTTAGAAGTATCTTTAAAATACTTATTAAATATCGTATGTATTCCTACTAAATCTAAGTACCTAACTGTAATTCAATCTTGTTATTAATTATTATTATTAAATTCCTCCAAAGAATCAATAAAACGGCTTCAAGTTCATTAAAAAATTGTATTAATAGTATCAACATACAAACTAACCAATCTAAAATCATCCTATGTGTTATAATCTAAAATCACATTCTTAATCACCAGCGAAAGCGAAGTGTATTAGACCCTGCATATGTAAATCTTTACATCCTAACTCAATTACATACTCCGACAGCAGAGATATAAAAATATTAATTTTAAAAGCAAAAATTAACGAAAAAAAGCGATAATTATCCAAAATCTCGATAGATGGCGCTGTCAAAAACGAAAAAAAGATAAAATAATAACATTTTAAACTAATAAAACAAGATAGTTGTATCAGAACAGCTAACCACTAGTAGTGTAAAAAGGAGAGTTTGATTGATGAGGTGGCGGTGGGGTGGTGGGTGGTGTGTGGTGGAGGTGGAACCACCACCACCTCACAGAGAGAGGGAGCACCACCACCACCTGAAAGAGAAGCTTATCTGATGGAGAGTGTATCATACTATAGTAGGATGATGGGGGGAGGGCTTAAAATTGAGGGGTCTTAAATTTTTAGGGTTTGAAACTTATCGAACTCTCCTTTTTACACTACTAGTGGTTAGCTGTTCTGATACAACTATCTTGTTTTATTAGTTTAAAATGTTATTATTTTATCTTTTTTTCGTTTTTGACAGCGCCATCTATCGAGATTTTGGATAATTATCGCTTTTTTTCGTTAATTTTTGCTTTTAAAATTAATATTTTTATATCTCTGCTGTCGGAGTATGTAATTGAGTTAGGATGTAAAGATTTACATATGCAGGGTCTAATACACTTCGCTTTCGCTGGTGATTAAGAATGTGATTTTAGATTATAACACATAGGATGATTTTAGATTGGTTAGTTTGTATGTTGATACTATTAATACAATTTTTTAATGAACTTGAAGCCGTTTTATTGATTCTTTGGAGGAATTTAATAATAATAATTAATAACAAGATTGAATTACAGTTAGGTACTTAGATTTAGTATGAATACATACGATATTTAATAAGTATTTTAAAGATACTTCTAAACAATGGACAATTTTAAGGTTTGCATTTGCGGAAAAGGATGTTTGCAGGGAATTGTAATAAGTTAAAATTAGATAACATTGCCTATATTTATAATATTTCAAGTTATAAATTTAAAATTTGTGCCAATTAGTTCATTTTAATTAAATTTCATAAGTTAGTAGTTCAAATATATAATAAGTCAGAATTAGATAACCTTGCATATATTTATTATATTTCAAGTTATAAATTTAAAATTTGTATCAATTAATTCATTTTAATTAAATTTCATAAGTTAGTAGTTCAAATATATAATTCAAAATCACTATTTTTTGTCGAATTTAGTGTAGAATAATATAACATACAGAATTTTTTTAACATTTTGAAATTATTATGTATGTATTTTTTTAAATGATTATTAATTAGTGTTTAAATATTATATGTTAAAATATTTATTAATTAGTTTCTTTTAATTTATATTCATCAATTAGTAGTTCAAGTTTTTAATTTAAAATCATTACTATTTGTTAAGTTTTATGTAGAATAGTAATATAACACATGGAATTTTTTAATACATTGAAATGATTACACATGGATTTTTCAATGCTGATGGTCAATTAGTTTATTTTTTTTTTTTTTTGATCATGAAGTATTTAAGTCTATAGTTTAAAATTACTGTTTGTTGTTAAATTTAATGTAAGATAGTACACAGAATTATGTAATATATTAAGTTATTATATTTTTAAAATGTGGATGACCTGTTCATTAAGTTTTAGACATTTTCCGTGTGTAGTATATTTATATAAAAATTTTACTAAGTTTCATTAATCTGTTGATGGTATAATTTATTCAATTATAAAAGCTGTATCAAAAAATTTAAATAAGCTCAGTCAGATGGTTTTGCACGCCTAACTAGTTCACTATTGAATATCGGTGCATTAATATTTCCATCTTTTTTATTATTTTTTATTTGAATGATCTGATAGTTGTATTTTATATTTTTCTGATTATCATTCTTACATGTATTAAGAATTTTCATATTTTTCTGATTATCATTCTTACATGTATTAAGAATTTTCATATTTTTCTGATTATCATTCTTACATGTATTCAGATATTAAGACTTTTCAGTTAAATTGAAAATATATAATTTAATGTTAGAAATATTTATTATTGATGTATAAGGAAATCATGACTCTCTCTTTATAGAAAGTTTTGAAACATTGTTTTAAAGTAGAATTATTTGTGTCTGAATAAAGTATTTTTTTTAAATTCATAAGTGATGGTCTTTGGTAAATACATTTTAATAATATCATTTGTTTTATAATGTTAATTGTGTATAAAGTGAAGTTTGTTTAAATGAGCACTCGCGTGTTATCAATAGGAAGGAGAAAGTACTCTGATGACTCTTATCTTTTGTTTACTCGTCAAGTGACATACATTATCATGATTTTGATCTTTTATTTTTTCGCATCAAGTAAAATGTTTTGTCGTTAGATTCAGATTGTTGGTGTGGGAGGTATAAATATTCGGGGGAAAATCGGATTTTCGTCATTTGATGATTAGTCTTGGTTGAGATAAGACGTGCTTTTATTTGCTCTCGCATTATCTTAGTGATTATATTGAAAATTTTTATCGTTTTCTTTTTAAAGTTAAAGTTTTTTCTTTTTTTAATTTATCATGAATGTTATCATACCTTCTGATGAGATAATGTCTTTGGAAAATTCAACATCTATGAAGAAGTTTATCTGTTTGACTTGCGGTAAAAATTTTACAAGTATCTCTAATCTGAATCAGCATATAAAGATACATTCTGATGAGAAGTTATACACCTGTGAAGTCTGCCTGAAGACTTTTGGACGGAAATCCAACTTACAAAGACATTTGAAGACTCATAGTAATGTTAAATCATTAGAAGATAATGGATTTCTTGAAGAATCTGTGTTGAAAAATAATTTCTCTTCAAATATCAACACAACACCTGAAGAATCTGCTTCTGTAAAGGCTGTGACGGATGAAAAAAAGATGCATGTCTGTTCTACCTGTGATAAGCGCTTTATTTCTACTTCTCATTTAAATCAGCATAAGAAGATTCACTTGGAGGAAAAGTTACATGTCTGCGACACGTGTCCAAAGTCTTTCACAAGGAAACCTGATTTATTGAGACATTTGAAAACCCATAATGTTGATGAACAGTCTATATTTAAGTGTCATAAGTGTGAGATTGTTTTTACAAGAAGCGATAGTTTGAAGCATCATCTCAGATCACATGAAAGTTTGAAATTTCCTTGTCGTGAATGTGATAAAGTTTTCGGCCGTAATTTGGAGTTGAAACAGCATGTACGTACTCAGCACTCTCGTACACCTCTTGTAAGTATAAAACGGAAAACAACTTTACCTAATGTGAAGTCCAAAAAAATTAAACAAAACGAATCTGATGTACTTAATGTGTTTAAAACTGTTATGCTTTATCCTGATGAACGTGAAGAAAGTGATATAGCAGTGTTTCATGCTCACTTACGAGCTGAACTAGAAGAGCGATTAATGAGTGAAATTCAAGAAAAAGGTGCTGTTAAATGGTATATGGTGATGAAAATATCTCTTGAACGTTTGACTGACAATCAGGAGATGGAAGAGATTCAGACTTTTTTTCGATGCCAATGTTTTATTGAACTTACTGAAGATACTATTTCACAACATGTTGAAGAAGGGTTTTCCAAAATAACTAAATCCTTTGAAGAATTTATACAAAGAGGGTCTGGATGGAAACTTCAAAAAATTCATCATTTAGAACTTAAGATTGCTAAATATCATCCTCTAGCCGCAAGTTCATATATAGTTTTACCCAAGAAATTGTATGATAAAAAAGCAGTGCTTAATATAAAAAATGAAGATAACAAGTGTTTGGTGTGGTGTCTTTTAGCATTTAAATTAAATATCCCTCGAGAGGAGAAGCCTGAAAGAGTTTCTCATTACATTCCTTATGAGAGTGATATTAAACTAGGGAATGTTGAGTGTCCTGTTCCCCTTCAAAAGATCCCCATTATTGAACAACTGAACAATTTACGGATTAATGTATTTGGATATGAAGAAGATGAAGTATGTCCTCTGTATATTTCTGAAAAGCAGAATCTGGATGTTATTAACTTGTTATTAGTTGGTGATGGGGAAAAGCAACATTATTGTTTAATCAGAAGTTTTTCAAGACTTTTAGGTGATCTCACCAATCATAATGGTGTATGTTACTATTGTTATCGATGCTTACATCGTTTTTCAAGGCAAGATCTCCTGAATAAACATGATGAATATTGTCGTCAACATACAGCACAGGTTATAAAGATGCCCAGTAAAAATGATAACATACTCAAGTTTTCTGGCATTCATCTTCAACACCCTATTGCTTATACTATCTATGCGGACTTTGAGAGTCTACTCATACCTATTGCATCCTCCACACCTTCTTCTAAAACATCTTATATTGAAAAAACAACATACCATTTTCCCTGTGGGTATGCTTATATCGTTGTTGGACCCGATGGGAGATGCGTGAAGAAAGCGAAAGTATATCGTGGTAAAGACTGTGTGGATCACTTTTTAGAGCAAATGATGCATGAGAAAGATGTATTGGGAGAGAAGTTGATAAATATTGAACCTATGAGGCTTACACCTGTGCAAGAACTGGCATTTCAAGAAGCAAAATCATGTCATATTTGTAAACAACCATTATATTCCAAACGTACACGTGATCATGATCACATCTCTGGAGAATATAGAGGAGCAGCTCATGTGGAATGTAATTTGAATTATAAACAATGTAAAACAATTCCTGTTATATTTCACAATCTGAAAAATTATGATGGGCACCATATTATGAGCAAATTAGGAAAATTTAAAGATCATGAAATTGATGTGATTGCTACCTCTTTGGAAAATTACATAACCTTTAAGTTAAGAAAGCCAACAAGTCCTATACAAATGGTCTTTCTAGACTCGTTTCAATTTTTGCCGACATCGTTAGAAAAGTTGATAAACAACTTGGAACCGACTCAATTTAATGTTCTTAAAGAAAATTTCCCTCAAAATATTGATCTTGATCTGCTTACAAGAGAAGGGGTTTACCCTTATGATTATTTGACCTGTTTTGAAAAATTCAACGAAACACAGCTTCCCCCACCTTCTGCATTTTTTAATAGTTTGACTTCTGAACCAATAGACGCAAGAGATTATGAGCATGCGCAGAAGGTTTGGAAAACCTTTGATATACAATCTCTGGGGGGATATCATGATCTGTATGTTAAGACTGATGTTGTACTACTTGCTGATGTTTTCCAGAATTTTAGGAAATTATGTCAGCAGTACTATGATATTGATTGTGCACATTTATTTACCGCACCTTCACTTGCCTGGCAAGCTTGTTTAAAAATGTCTGAAACACCTTTAGAGTTACTCACTGACATTGATATGTTGCTTATGATCGAAAACGGGATACGAGGTGGTATTAGTATGATTAGTCATAGATATGCCAGAGCGAACATACCCAATACACCAGATTTTAATAAAGATGAGGATCCTAGTTACATCATGTACTGGGATGCTAATAACTTGTATGGCTGGGCTATGTCCCAATTTCTTCCATATGGTGGGTTTGAATGGTGTATGACAAATTATATTACAGAAGAGTGGATTTTGTCGTTAGCTGATGATAGTGACTTCGGGTATATATTTGAAGTATCCCGAAGAACTTCATCCGTTACACAATGAATACCCGCTGGCCCCTGAAAGATTGGTTGTAAAAGAGTAAATGTTATCCCCATATGCATATAGCTTAGTTAATAATAGAAAATTCATAGGAACCCCTAAACTCATTCCAAATTTAAAGGATAAACAGAATTATATTACTCATTATCGTAATCTTAAATTTTATTTACAACTCGGGTTAAAACTTACAGCTGTTCACAAAGTCCTTAAATTCAGACAAACACCTTGGCTTAAAATTTTATCAATTTTAATACTGAGAAAAGAAAAAAAAAGCTGAATCCTCTTTTGAAAAGGACTTTTTTTAAACTAATGAATAACTCTGTGTTTGGGAAAACTATGGAAAATCTACGAAAACGTAGAAATATTGTACTTGTTAATAATGAAAAAAGAGTCAAGAAATTAGTGGCTTCACCCACTTTTAAATCTTTTTAAACATGTGATGCTGTTTTTGAAAGGATGAAAACTAGCATACTCATGAATCGTCCGATTTATGTTGGTTTTGCTATTTTAGAGCTATCTAAAGTACTCATGTATAATTTTCATTATAATTTTATTAAAAAAACATATAAAGAGGATGCAAATCTCTTATTTACGGATACCGACTCGTTGTGTTATCATATTAAAACGCAAAATATTTATGATGATTTGAAACAGCATTCAAACTTTTTTGATTTCTCAGACTATCCTAAACATCATTCACTGTACTCAGATGTTAACAAGAAAGTAATCGGCAAGTTCAAGGATGAACTTAATGGTGATTTAGCCCTTGAGTTTGTTGGGTTGAAATCCAAAATGTACTCCCTGAAATCCTTTAAAGAAGAGAAGAAACGAGCTAAGGGTGTATCGACTTATGTTGTTCGTCACAAAATTAAGCATGAAGACTATGTGAACTGTCTTAAAAACCAATCGACTTCTTTCGAAGTACAGATGAGAATTGGACAAGATGCACACCGTCTGTACACGTTAACACAGAATAAGATTAGCTTAAGCCCTTTCGATGATAAACGTTATTTACTGAATGATGGCATAACAAGTCTAGCCTATGGACATTGTCAAATTGTTCAAGATTGTACTGGTTGAAGAAAATTGCTGATATAATGAAGAATTATCAAGATCAAAGTATTATGTAAATAAATCTTTTCTTGTAAATATAGTTTTCTTGTAAATATAGTTTTCTTGTAAATATAGTTTTCTTGTAAATATAGTTTTCTTGTAAATGATTTGTTTTTAATAAAAAAAAATTGTTTCTTTTACATATGAGTACTTATTTAAAAACATATACATACATACACTTATATACAGTATTTTCATAAATAAGCACGCTCACTTATAAATAATTTTGTTAGACATACTTTTGAATTTTTTTTAAAATATTTTAAAAAACTTAATGTTTGAAAACATAATAGTAATATTTCATTTTGTTTTTAAATTTTGAAAACTTTTTTATAAAGTTATTTTAATAAAACAAGAAAGTATATTAATTTATTGCTTTTATACATTTGCTACTTTTTGAAATGATTAATTAAGAACATAACGTAATGTCGGTAGTCATATAATATATTAGAAGCAACATACACACATAAATCAGTAAATCAGTAACTCAGTTTTTAATAAATTGTATGTTTTTAAACTTAAAAATATTATAAAACTTTTGTTAAAACTTTTTTTTGTTAATTTTTTTGTAAAAACCTTTTTGTTTTTGTTAACTTTTTTTTGTTAAATTTTTTGTTAAAACTTTTTTTTTTGTTAAAACTATTCTTTTGTTAAAACTTTTTTTTTTTTTGTTAAAAATTTTTTTGTTAAAACTTTTTTTGTTAACTTTATTTTTTGTTAAAACTTTTTTGTAAACTTTTTTGTTAAAACTTTCTATGTATTTTTTTTTTTTTTTTTTTTGTTAAAACTTTTTTCTTTTTTTTTTTGTTAAACTTTTTCTTAAAACTTTTTATATTATTTTTTTTTTACTTTTTATATTAATTTTCTTTTTTGTTAAAACTTTATATATATATATTTTTGTTAAACTTTTTCTTAAAACTTTTTTTTGTTAAAACTTTTTATATTATTTTTTTTTTACTTTTTATATTAATTTTCTTTTTTGTTAAAACTTTATATATATATATTTTTTGTTAAAACTTTTTTGCTGTTGTTGTTAATTTTTTTAAATTAGATTTTGTAATTTTTTCTACTAATAAATTTTATTGTTTTATGAATATGCATGTAGAGACTTATACATGTATATAAACATGTCAACACTTAAAGATTAGTATCTTTACACTTATGTCATTCATATCAAATATTCATATTAATACATTTATATCATTCATATTTACTTGTAGTTATATATACTCAGATAGATGTTTGTTTAGTAACATCTAAACAATATGTAACTACTAACATGTAC
>CAXHSM010001666.1:0-27252 GCA_964019185.1 Maratus speculifer
ATATTAAAGATTAGCAGAGATTAAAATTAATTAGCACAATGAAAGCTTTTGCTTTTAGTCGCTAAACCTGTAAAAAGTTAAAGTCTAGAAAATTAAATAGCTGAAAACTGTATGTTGATGAAATAAATACAAATAAGTTAAAAACTAACTAACTTTTATTTAAATGAAAATAAAGATAAAAGCAATGTAATTAACAAAACATTTATATCTATTAAACAATTAAAACGGAAAACTAAATATAAACAGACTTCATGACAAAACAACTGTGATGTAATGAGCTGACGATCCAAAGTATATTTTAGCTTATCCATCCACAAACATGGTAAGGGCATTCCTGGAGAAACTTCATTTAAAATAAACTTCACTATCGTCACAATTCTTTTCCGCAAAAACGACAGCCGGTCTCAAAAACAAACAGAGACGAAGCAGGTGGCTGACTTAAGTCCAGCATTGAAAACCACTTCCTACCAGCTGCTAGCTATCTTGAACATCGGGAGAGGAAAGTGACGAAATACTGCAAAGGTGGTTTCGTGAATAAGTTGGGTTAATAAAACAATTAACAAAACTAAAGAACGGTACACTGACAAACACGTAAATAAAACGAAAACTAAAAGTCAAAACATAACTCTCAAACTGCACAAGACGAACGTAACACTTCATACTGAAACATTAAGACAAGGATCTAAGCTATTGACAAGGTATTTATACAAGAAGGAAAACCAAAAGAAACTCATTACGCATGCAAAAGGGCAGGTGAAGCGATGGTCAAATGAGAAACCATCATGACGAAACGTCATACCGGAAATGAGCGGTAGACAAATGACGTCACCTTGTGACGGTCAAGAAACACGTCATTATAGCATACGAAGTACGGCGGGAAAACAATAACAAGCCGGGAGTTTTAAAAGGTAAAAAGTGTTGGAAATAAATGTAAGGTAAGTTAAGCAACTATTGTTTATATGAATGAGAACTTTAATAAAAGATATTAATAAAGTTAACCAGATTTAATAAAAGGAAACTTATTAAACGAAAAAGTAAAAGTAGTATTTTAATGAAAAGGTAAATAATAAACTGTAAAAGTTATAATAAATGAATAAACTTTAAAATAGGATGAATGTAATTAGGTTAGTGTAAATAAAGATAGGTTGACTATAGAAATGGAGATATGGCCGGAAAGTGGCAAGAACTGGGTGTGATAAATTTCCTGTCATAAGCCCCCCTCTTGACACTTGAACGGCCTGAAAAGAGCAAATGCTCACAGAACCACCGAAAAACATGACCTTACAACCATAGACATACTGGTTCTACAAGAGCCTAAAATAAAAGTATGCATCCACCATCTCCACAACCTATCAAAAAAAATTCTTGACCTATAACAGAAATTTACTGAAACTTTACTTTAAGCAGAAAAACCTCTAAAAAAGAAAATATACCCCAGATCGTCAAGTCACATATTGTTTTAACATTATAAATCATAAACATAAAAATACATATAATACACAAGTTACATATAACACAGATTACAAATAACAAATATTAGTACAAATTTCATTTTTCAGCCCCCCAAAAGTTAATTCTTAAATACCTTACAAATGCTACTATTCATTATATCAAAAATTTCAATTCAATGATCAACCTTAAAAAGTTTTAAAAAATTGAAGCTAGAAAATCTTACAGTTCCTAACATTACAAATAGAGCTGCTAGTGTAAGCATCCATCTAAAAAAGTAATCTTTAAGCTACAGATAAAAATGAATATTTGAAAAATTTAAATACAATCTTTGCAAAAAAAAATCAATATTTGAAAATTTTAAAATAAATTTTGTACAATTTTGCAAACGTTTATCTATGTGGCAGCCTCAACAAATCCTAAGCAGTACATGCATATTAAAGATGACAGTAATTCATCCTTTTCCATTCTGATCATTTCCCCAAGAAAATACTAGACAAGCAAGATAAACAAAAAGGTAGATTCCAATAGGGCCCTTTACTAAAACCTACCCACAAAAATTAATAAAATTCTAAAATAAATTACTGTAGTATACTATTCATATACAAAAAAAAAAAAATTCCTCAAGAAGTAAATCTCCAATCCTCAATATATCTAGCGATCCAGAAAACTTATAATATTAACGAACAACAAAAGAAATAATATGCTGTTGACGTTTGACCTCTTTCAAAAAAAACCTAACAAACTTGCTGAAATCCCTGAATCGAATGAGTACACAAACAGTCAATCCAAGGATCCCAGCCCAAGCAGCACAGATGCCGAGGCATGCACATACTCAAGGCTACGGGACCTACCAATGGCCATTGGATTTCATACATACCACACACATTCTACATATACACCCAGATATACAGGTCTGAAGAAACTTTTGAGGACACAAAAAAACCAGTCTCAAAAAAAAATTTCTTCATCTAACACAACTAAAATCAGTATATTAAAAAAAATTTCTATTTAGCTACAAAGTTAATTATTTTTAATTCATGGGGTAGATGATCAGATCTATTCGAAACGAGAGAGTATCAGTATCAAGTAAAAATAGGTATCCGGTTCTTACAGTTACATGAACCGACCCTTAAAAAATTAACTTGATTTTAAAAAAGATAAATTTAGCATTCTAACTTTCAGCTAAAAACACTTCATCTCTCCTAATGACTGCCAATGATTCTAACAACAGCTACCACGACAAAAAGAAATTTCTAAAAACCTCTGGAAAGACTTTAAAGTCAACCAATCTTCTCAATTTAAAGTTCTTTTAACTCCTACCTTCATGAGTAATTCTGAACCAGTTACCTCTGACCTTACCAAAAACTGACCTAGGACAAAACTTTAAAAAAATATCCTATTCTCTACATTTTCCCAATACAGGAACCATTTGCCAAAAATAATTCAACTGAATCTGAATCTTAAAAAAATATTAAACTTTTGATCCAAATTCTCAAAAATTGAACTTGGCAAAAGAAAATCTCCATCTTCACCAGAGAATAGTCAGAAAAAGGTCAGCTAAAAACATGGCTTAAACATTTCCAGGGTATAACAAAACTAAAATAATTTAACAATTAAAACCTATTTCTTCAAAATTTCAAAACTTTAACAAAAATCCATCCACATACGAAGTTTAACGGCCCATTCTTCACGTCTCTTTTAAACTTGAAAATACAAACAGCCAAAAAAAAATTTCAAAATAACTTTTATAAAAGAAAATATCTTATGTTTAGCTAAAAAAATAATTTTAATGCCATACCAAAAGGTTTTCCCCTCAAAAAAAAAATCGTCCTCAGACAACTTAGAATCTAATCGAGTCTTACAACTCCAGATCCAAAAAGCATGAAGACAACTTAACAGAGGGCATTAAAATGGTTAGCATTTTAAATTAAGCTCAAACTAATTCCAAAATTATATAACATCAGAAATTAAGTTTAAACTACTTTAAAATACAAAACAAAATTAAGTTTAAACTATTTTCAAATTAAATAACATTACATAAAAATAAATTTGAAAAATGCCATAATGAGGTTTAACTAAATCCCACTTTAATTACATAGGGATAAAAATGACATGTGAAGATTTATACCTTGCACATAATGTTCAAAAGATTTTAAAATAAACCTCTTAAAAATTTAGGCAAAAATTAAACATGTTTTAAAATCAAAAAAAATTTCAAATAATCTTTTTCAATATAAAATTCAAAAGAAATTAACTGTAAATCAAAAATGTATAACAAGATCTAAAAATAATGGCTATACTTTCAAGTATTTGAAGAAAATGGCACGATACTTTATCATGAGCTTATGAAGAACAGCTCAAATTCATTAAAGATCCTCCAGAAGCAATTACTTAGCAAAAATATGAACAACTTTATTACATATTCAAAATAGATTATCAGGGAAAAAATTCAATTTTTATTATAAAACAGTATCTTTAATAATGAAAATCAAAAACAGTAGAAAAACACAATATATTACTGAATAATAAATTTCTCAGATCAACCAATCCTCCATATAGCCTCATACAAGACTATTTAAATGAGTATAGTTAATTATTCAAAAAAATAAATTCATCAATATTTCAAAATAAAACAGTATATAATAAGCTTTTAATTTAAATTCTAGACCCCCCTTTTAATTAACAAACTTTAAACTGATTTATAACTGAATTTGAGCAAATTTATGAAATATGATCAGACCTGAACTTTATAAAATTTAAACTATCAAGATTCAGGTAATTGAGGGTAAAGCACGGTAAAACCCCACAAACTTCTGAAATAGCTGATAGTAAATACATTGAACTGTAAAGAAAATCAGTTAAAATATATTATCTAGACGAACATATTATAAAAGTTAAGCCATATTTATAAAATTTAAGGGTCAGGATATAGCATTTAAGAAATTAACTGTAAATGAAAATAATAGAACTTAATAAAACCAAGTTATCCATGTCAGGCAAAAATTGGGCAAACTTTAATACCCCGGAACATACGTTCCAAACCTGACAAAATTAACTATTCAAAAATACAGAAAATGCTTTAAAAGATTATGATTTCGCCCTGATTTTAAAGTTAAGTTTATTTTTTTTAAGTTAAGTTATACTTATTTATTAAAGTTTAAAATATTCAAAATTGCTCAAAAAGTCACAGTAAAAATTTAAACTAAGCCTCATTAAACTTCATTCATTAATGATTCAAAAGATCAAAATACAAGATAAACTCCAAACAGGATGGACCAAAATCAAAAATTTCATATTTAAAAAAAATTTGCATAACAATGTATATATATTTTAAAATTTACACAACAAATATATATACTGAAAAAGATGCAAAGTTCTGACTGCAGCTACACTTGATGGAGCACACTAAACTCTTCAAAAGCTTCTTGAAAATTTTACAGCATGGATATCACGACGCAGGGCTGAAAAGTCATTTCCAGTAGAGTCCACCAAAAGCAGAAAAACTCAAGTCCTTAGCAAGCAAGTCATTGACCTCAGATGACAAGTTTTTGGCACCAGTCAGCAAAAAAAAAAAAAAACTGCATTCACAATGACAGTTCAAAAATCCACTTTTGGAGATTTAGATAAGTCAAGCCACTCAAAAACACCGGCAATAGTTGAAGACGAGTCCAGGCTTACTATCACACAAAAGTTCCAGATTGAAGTCACACCAAGAAAAAGTTAAATCTTGTTTCAAGAATATCAAACTGCAATGTTATCACTGCAATGTACCAACAAGAATATCAAAATGCAATGGCCCAGTACGCGGACCACTGCCAAAAACCACCTTCAATAAGCATAATTCTTTTTCAAAGATGACTTAAAAATTCTTACGAATATCATCTTTTATCACAACCAACATGGCAGACTCCAAAATCTTGAACCTCCATCTGTGTAACTGTACCAGGAACTCGAGGCTAGCAATCGCCAAAAATGACTTGAAGTCTTGAATAAATGTAATTTTTCATCACAAGCATCAAAAACTTTATTGGCTGACACAAAAATCTTTAACCTCCTTCAGCAAAAATGCACCAGGCATCAGGAAAGCCAGCATCTCCATCAGGTAAGTAGAAGTAAGAAGTGTATGCCATGAAGCCAGAAAATTTTTAAATTTAATTTTACCTCAAATTTACAAAAAAAATTTCTAAGTTGTAAAAAAATTTTCTTTATATATCTATCAAAAATCCATCAAGTTCTCTTTAAATTTAAATAAAATTCCTTAAAAAAAATTCAAAAATACATTAGATTAACAAAAAAAATTTTAAATAACAGGAATCAGTTAAATTTTCCACCTAAGTTAAAAAAAAACAAAAAAAAAATACTATATTGTTTTAAAAATATTTGTTAAACTTATGCAATTTATTTAAAAACCAAATAAAAGTAATTTTTAACTATGAAATTTATTTTAAAACTGAACAAAATATAACAAATTAACTGCCCCCCCCCCATCGCAAAGCATCGCTAAATACCGATGGAAGCAGCGTTTACTACGATATCGCCGGACCATTAAGGGTTAAAAAATGGCAAATACAAACATAAACTAAAGTTTAAGAAACAAATATCTATTAAAAATTTATTAAAATGAAAGAAAAACGCTAGATTTAAATTACATTTAACTATTACAAAATAATTTCTATTTTTTAAAAAAATTTATAACTCATTAATATATTAAATTAATAAAAGAAAATCAGGTTAGGGACGGGCCCATAACCTTGACGGATTTAAATTTTGAATATTAAAGATTAGCAGAGATTAAAATTAATTAGCACAATGAAAGCTTTTGCTTTTAGTCGCTAAACCTGTAAAAAGTTAAAGTCGAGAAAATTAAATAGCTGAAAACTGTATGTTGATGAAATAAATACAAATAAGTTAAAAACTAACTAACTTTTATTTAAAAGAAAATAAAGATAAAAGCAATATAATTAACAAAAGCATTTATATCTATCAAACAATTAAAACAGAAAACTAAATATAAACAGACTTCATGGCAAAACAACTGTGATGTAATGAGCTGACGATCCAAAGTATATTTTAGCTTATCTATCCACAAACATGGTAAGGGCATTCCTGGAGAAACTTCATTTAAAATAAACTTCACTATCGTCACAATTCTTTTCCGCAAAAACGACAGCCGGTCTCAAAAACAAACAGAGACGAAGCAGGTGGCTGACTTAAGTCCAGCATTGAAAACCACTTCCTACCAGCTGCTAGCTATCTTGAACATCGGGAGAGGAAAGTGACGAAATACTGCAAAGGTGGTTTCGTGAATAAGTTGGGTTAATAAAACAATTAACAAAACTAAAGAACGGTACACTGACAAACACGTAAATAAAACGAAAACTAAAAGTCAAAACATAATTCTCAAACTGCACAAGACGAACGTAACACTTCATACTGAAACATTAAGACAAGGATCTAAGCTATTGACAAGGTATTTATACAAGAAGGAAAACCAAAAGAAACTCATTACGCATGCAAAAGGGCAGGTGAAGCGATGGTCAAATGAGAAACCATCATGACGAAACGTCATACCGGAAATGAGCGGTAGACAAATGACGTCACCTTGTGACGGTCAAGAAACACGTCATTATAGCATACGAAGTACGGCGGGAAAACAATAACAAGCCGGGAGTTTTAAAAGGTAAAAAGTGTTGGAAATAAATGTAAGGTAAGTTAAGCAACTATTGTTTATATGAATGAGAACTTTAATAAAAGATATTAATAAAGTTAACCAGATTTAATAAAAGGAAACTTATTAAACGAAAAAGTAAAAGTAGTATTTTAATGAAAAGGTAAATAATAAACTGTAAAAGTTATAATAAATGAATAAACTTTAAAATAGGATGAATGTAATTAGGTTAGTGTAAATAAAGATAGGTTGACTATAGAAATGGAGATATGGCCGGAAAGTGGCAAGAACTGGGTGTGACAAATTTCCTGTCACGCCTACCTACGGCCTGGAAATGAAAACTCTTATTGCGCGACAGCACTGTCGCTAATAAGCGACCACGAATAACATCAAAATTCTTTACTTACATCCCAAATGCTTTGGACTCAAAATAGAAAAGGAAAAAAAATGAGAGAAACTGAAACTAGAAAAATTTAATCGAAAAATTAGACATATAAAGATATTGAAAGACAATTAGTGGGTGGGTAGGGCTCTGAAACTAGCAATTTCACCTGCCTACATAGCAAACATATTTGTCTTCTTAAACTGAAACTTCTTTTTTTTGTATTCTCTTCTTAAAGGACATCACTTTTTTCTTAGTTCTCAAAATATTTCTAAAAGTTATCCTTAATTTAATATTTTATGTTTCAAAAACTGACGAATTGACAGTGAAATTTTTACCCTTCATACCAAATTAAGTATTTTCTTTAGAAAATTTTTGGAAACTAAGAAAAAAAATGACATCTTTCAAGAAGAGAACACTAAAAGAAGTTTAAAATATTAATTTGACGAGGTATTTTAACTATAAGAACACATTTAACGCCAATAGACTTAACATTTCAGAAGGAATTCAAAAGCTGAGTGATTAGTATCTTCAATGGCTAGTTCATAAAGTAACAGATACTTGAACAAGAGAATAAAAGAACCTTTGAAAGGCAAGTAAAATATGTAAAAAATATATATATTATTACAAGATAAAAAGATTGATATTACAAACTTTACGATTGTTTATTGGAACTCTTTTATTTCGAAAAATGAAATTTCCTTAGCAGTTTAAAGAATTTAATATCTGATAATAAATTAGAGAAAAAAAATAACAGAGTAGTACGAATAGTAATCATTCGAAGTAACTGGGATATATTTTTTTAATGGTTACTTTTTAAATTCATTATTTTTAATAAATAACTTAAAGGTCACTTTAATAGGAAAACACAAAAATTGGTTAAAGAAAGCTTTCTAAGATAGAGTATATATGTATATGTATGAAAGGATAAAAATTAACCCCTTTTTAAAACTTTAATTTAAAATTAAAATTCAAAAGTTTAAAGTTCCAATTAATATTTTTAACTTATTAATTCTGAAGCTTAAAGCTATTTTGCCCCTGGTAACTTTCTTTCCCAGCCTAACATTTATCACTTTCAGAGATCAATTTTGGACGTTCCTTAAGATTAAAATCCATTATCTAAGCGCTTTTTGCAGCCATTTGTGGTGAGGGCTTCTTACGTCACAAACCCGGGAATTGTGCGGGCCTTGACCACATATCAATCAAAAGCTAAAGAACCAATTAAATTAAATGTTCCTCCCAAATTCACAACTATGCCCTCTGCTGGAAAATATTACAATCCCCAACATATTAGCAAGAACACGCGCGAAAAACGAGAGACTTTGCAGATTTGAGATGACTGGAGAACCTACTGCCATGTAAATTCTCCATAATCCCCGTAAACCGCTCGGCGATCTCTGACCGGACTCGCGGATTCATCTGTACGAAGAGCTGCCTAATAAAAAGAGTTCGGTCCCACAAAAGTTTTCCGAGTCAAGTTCTTATGCCACGATTTATGACACCCAAGAAGTCGTTATAATCTAATTAAGCCACGACTACAAACCCCGAAGTCGTTACATTATATAAAAGTCGGCAGGATTCGAAATGGGGAAAAAAAGGGTTTTATTTCACATTAAACAATGTTTTTATTTTTTATTTTATGTTGACTATGAATGTGTTATTGCCGAAAGTACCAAGAAATGAAAGTGTTTGTGTGAATGAAAAGTATTTAATAATGAAAAAGGGAACAAAAAAATACTGTTATCAGAGTGAAAATTTTTAGATTTTGACAGCGTTCATGGAGTTTTAAAGTAGTTTATTTAAAGTTATGTTACTGTTTTAAAGGGATTTTAAAGATTTTAACAAAATTCATGTTTATTGTTTTAAGATTTTTCTTAGCTTTATTTTTTATTTCTTGTGAAATTTAAGATTTATAATTAACATTTTAGAAAATTTTGTGATTGATATTTTACATGCGCGCTAAGATCGTGATAAATTAAAATGACCGTATTTTTGTTTTCTTGTTCATCCGGTGAAGCATAAGTGCGATCACCAAAAAATAAAAAATTGTTTTTTATGTTTTTGAACTAAATATTATCAATAATACACATGCAATTTGATGATGTCCAACATTTAGTGTCCTGTTTTGCATATATTTAGAGTCCTATTTTATTAATTCCTTTTTATAAATTGAGATGAGCACATTCAGATTTCCACATATTTGTAAATAGATATTTGCGTCAATTTATGTGTTATTTTACTCCCTATTTCAAGCCTTTTTGTGTATACAAGTATTTTTATTTTTGCATAAAAGACATACTCAATTCATTTTTCCAAGTATTTCTTTTCATATATAGAATTTTATACAATTTATTACACATTTTAGATTTTTGTATCCCCAATTATTATATTTTACATTATGTTATATTTTAATATTTGAGTTTTTAATTTAGTATTTTTATCTAGCATTATTTTAAAAATTATATTATATTCCTTCCTTATTGCATTACCCAGTGAGTTGGCCACCCCAACCATTTTTTATTATTCCATTTTTAACATTCCCCATTTCATTAAAACAAATTTAAGAACAGGTATTTTACCCCTGTCAATTTTTAAAAAACATGTCAAAAATATTTTCCAATAATTAAGTCGTTGGTTTAGACATGACCGTGGTAACCCCACTCTAACCGTGGTAAGTCCACTAATGTGTAACACCGCCTAATAAGTTTTTAAAGATGACCATGGTTCCAGCCCATTAAGTCTTTAAAACATTTTTTTTTAAGTTTGTCAAATTCAACCAGAAAACAACCCTCTTCAGACAAAAAGGATTTAATGACTTACCATCTCAGCAAATGTGGCAACTGTTGATATGATATACTCGGGCAAACAATGAAAATAAAAGGATCCATTAACAACAACAACAAAAATGTCAATAAGTTGCCCATGTGCTTTAAATGTTAGATCATTGGCCTATTTGTTTTGAATCAGAGTTTATTATTTTTTTTTTTGTTTTGTTTTACTTAATTATTTTTTATTTCATTATTTTTTTTGTCCCTTTGCAGTAGTAAAAACTTTTAAATTTTTAAAGAATTTTGCTATTTGCATAAAAATTAGTAAGGAAAACTAAGAGCATTCTGGCCTTTGTAAGGAAAAATGTTCTTTGAATTTTTTTTTACTTAGGAAATTTTTATAAGCTAACAGTGAGATGTAGATGTGGTTTATATTGTGACTTGGATTTATTAATGCCACTGAGAAAAACATCTCAGTCTGCAAAATAGTAAATACCTTTACTTATAGATAAACTGCATTTGCATCTTCACACAAATTTTTTTAAAGATGCAGTAAGCTCATTTTTCTTTTTTTTTTTTTAAATTTTTGCTAAAACCTTCAATGGTTTAGGATTTGCTAAAACCTTTAATGGTTTAGGATATGCTAAAACCTTCAACGGTTTAGGATACATTCTACTTACCTTTAGTCTTATATGTAAATAGACTTCATCATATTATTTTTCTTTATTTTCATACGTATTTCACTGTTTTTATATTATTTAATATTTACATCTTTTATATTTTTATCAATATTATATGCCGACATATTTTTAATATTTTTACATTTTCAAAATAATTGAAGGAACCTTTCAAATTTTTCACATTTACCAATATTGCTATAATTTGAATATTTTCTACATAGAACATATATTTTCCCCGTTAATCATATATCAGTGTATTTTTATATTTAGTAAATTTTTATATTACATGTATCATTGTCCTTTTACAATATTTTCAAATATTATCGAAAAGAAATTTTTTAAAGCTTTCTTATGTTTGTGTGTAATTTCCATTAAGTTTTCCTATGTTTATGTGCCATTTCCACTATATTTGTGCATAAATTTATAGTTTGATTATTTCACTTTTCATAAAAATCTGAAATAGGTGCTTAAAGACTAACTAAAAAGCACAAATTTATTGACCACAGGACTTCCAAGTAAGAAATATGGTCACGATTTTAAATTGTATAATGTTATAATGGTATTTTCCCAGATATTTTCAGTATTATTTTTTCTTTTCAGCTTTTCTTTATGCTTATATTTTTATATTTTCTGTCATATAATATACTCCAAATTCATATGTAAGGTTCAGTCAGGTCGTCTCGAGAGCCATAACCCAAATTTTTAGCGTAAAAGCTTAAAATCTTCAAATTTAAATTTTAAATACGTTTTCCAGCAGCAAAATTCAATCCTCACACCTTAGCAAACTTAACTTTAATATTAACCTTTAAAATCTAGAGTTGCATAAGTAAATTCTTATCCAATTTTGTCTTCTCCATTTTCCTGGGGAGTCCCCCCAGATTTGCAGGCAAATCTGGTGGACCTCAACTTGGAGGGGGGGATATGAAAGGATAAAAATTAACCCCTTTTTAAAACTTTAATTTAAAATTAAAATTCAAAAGTTTAAAGTTCCAATTAATATTTTTAACTTATTAATTCTGAAGCTTAAAGCTATTTTGCCCCTGGTAACTTTCTTTCCCAGCCTAACATTTATCACTTTCAGAGATCAATTTTGGACGTTCCTTAAGATTAAAATCCATTATCTAAGCGCTTTTTGCAGCCATTTGTGGTGAGGGCTTTTTACGTCACAAACCCGGGAATTGTGCGGGCCTTGACCACATATCAATCAAAAGTTAAAGAACCAATTAAATTAAATGTTCCTCCCAAATTCACAACTATGCCCTCTGCTGGAAAATATTACAATCCCCAACATATTAGCAAGAACACGCGCGAAAAACGAGAGACTTTGCAGATTTGAGATGACTGGAGAACCTACTGCCATGTAAATTCTCCATAATCCCCGTAAACCGCTCGGCGACCTCTGACCGGACTCGCGGATTCATCTGTACGAAGAGCTGCCTAATAAAAAGAGTTCGGTCCCACAAAAGTTTTCCGAGTCAAGTTCTTATGCCACGATTTATGACACCCAAGAAGTCGTTATAATCTAATTAAGCCACGACTACAAACCCCGAAGTCGTTACATGTATATATATATTTAAGTTCATCTATCTCTCCCAACCTCCTTTTTTAAAAGATAGCAAATATTTAAATTCTTGAAAATACAAATAAAGAACCTTTTTGGGAAAATAAATATGTTACATTTGAGTTTTTAACACGTTTTGAAATCTTAAAGAGATGTTTTATGTAACCAACTCAGCATGAAAAAATAACGATCCTAAAATGACACATTTATAAAGTACTAAATTTTTTTTTAACTGAATGTAAATTGCTACCGGCCTGCCTAGCTTAGAGCTAGTTCATGAAATCTAAATCATGAATGCATTCAATCTTATTGTGAAAAAACGAAACTTCTAAATTTCTTCCATTCAAATAACTTTACCTGCATCAAACAGTGTTAGTATTCTTCATGTGTCATTCTCAGATTTTATTTTAATTGCTAAAGAGGGTGAATAGGGCAAGAAGAAATGAGCATGAAATTTAATTTATATCTGTTAGTTTTTATGCAAAAATCCTCATTTGCTGTATGCATATAAAGCATACAGTGATGAATAGTTATAATGAGAAAGTTTTTTAAACAGACTGACCGAAATGTAAAATTTTTCCTTAATATTCCTCCATTGGAATTGTCGTTATTTTTTTTTATTATGTTTGTTACTATCATTTATAACATTGTGTTTTATCAATTATTTTTCCCTTTCTAAATTAAATTTAGAAAACATAATTTGAAAATAAATTGTTTTTAAGTGTTAAAATTACTCTATCAAAGGTTGCAATTATATATTTATATATATAGACATTTACAAAAGTTACTACAGAAATAGAAAATGTGCCTGTCATAAAACACTTAGCTAAACCTAATTATAACCAGTGTTCTCGCTGTTGCTCGCCATTTCCCCAAATTGCGACTAAATTCTTCATTTGGCGAGTAAACAAGCGATTAGATTCGCCAAATTTCTAGCGTTAAATTTTTTGCCTTTTCTTTCTTTTCTTTTTCGTTTTTCTTTCTTTTTGTGTGTGTACGTGTGTTGTTTATCACATTCAGTGCTCAACTGCGCCATACTGTCAGAAAGGAAACTATTTAAAGGTTTCTTAAGGTCTCGTTGCCAAACAATGAATTTAGCAGATACCATCAATTTCATCTATAAAAACGATCTGCAACAACTTGATTTTTCAGATTCATTGTGTGTAATATCATAAAATTCTGAATTAACTTAGGAAGTTTTATTTCATATAACATTTTAATGAGTTAAATCGGTTTTAGAATTTTTTTTTCTTGATTACGCAAGATATTCAGAATATATATGTTTTTAATGTATTTGTAGCAGATAGTTGAATTTAGATTAAGAACAATCGTTGTTGCAGTTATAAAAACTTAGGTTATTTTTACTGAGAAAAAGAGGGGTACATAAAAGGATTAAAGATAATTTTTTTAGTGCTACACGGCGAATCTATTTGGCTAATACATTTTTCATTTGGCGAATGTTTTTTATTTTTAATTAGCCAAATTACTAACGTTGGTCAAATGTCAGCGAGAACACTGATTATAACCCCAAATGAAAAAAACAAACCATAATAAATAGAATTATACAAATTTATCTTTTCCATTCTATAACGATGTCTTCCTTAAATGTTCCTACACAAGTTTGCACTAATGTTAAGTTTTTACACTTAATAATCATTAACAGTTTAGGATATTTTTATTCCAAGTACAATTTATAGAATCTTTGATAGAAAAGTATGTAAAAGAAACATATCTTACCATTATCTCATTTAAGTAATGAGTTTAGGTCAATAAATTTTGAAAACGACCTTTCATTATATCACTATAAGTCATTATATTTAAAAAATAAGCCAGCTATTAATTTTCATGTCGTCCATTTTCATAGAAGTAAAGAGACGCCAACGACATGGATGATTCACGGTGTGTAATATAATCGTTACTATGACAACATCCATTTAACTGTAATTGCCCGAACCTGTTTTCTAACTGTAGTTAATTTAAGTTCTTGTTACTTGTTGTGTCTATTTGTCCTGATTAAAGATATATGTTAACTAATATAAATGCGTAATAATTTCAACATATATCGTGACGTGGTGTCAGGAGTTTAAAAAAAAGTTAACTTGTTTTACTTTTAATTTCGTATCTGAAAGCATTAAATAAATACAAATGGCAGAAAATTCTATCCGTCCTCCAAAACCATTGATGTTTACGGCAGATTCCAAAGATGGATGGGAAGACTGGTTACAAAGTTTTGAGTGGTACGCTGCTGCAGTTCAACTTGAGAAGAAAGAGAAAAAAGTACAGGTAGCTACATTTATGGCTATTATCGGAAGTGAAGCACAGCAAATTTATAAAACCTTTAATTTAAGTGCCGATGAACAACAAAATTTAGAGATTATTAAAGGTAAGTTTTCTGAATATTTCACTCCTAAAGTTAATTATACTTTTGAACGTTACAAGTTTAATCAAATTAAACAGAAGCAAGATGAATGTTTCAATGACTTTTTAACAAGGCTTAAATTACAAGCTTCTCGCTGTAAGCTAGGGATTATGCAAGATGAATTACTTTGTGATAGAATTGTTGTAAGAATTGAAAACAACGATGTTCGTGAAAAGCTGTTAAGCGATGCTGATTTAAATTTAGATAAAGCCGTACAGATTTGTTTAGCTTCTGAAAGTGCTTCAAAGCAATTAAAAAATATTGTTAATGATAATAAATCGCAACCTGTAATTTCTGCGATATCGAAAAAATACATGCAGTCGCATAAGCTTAATTCACAGATAGATAAGCCTAATTCTAATACTAAAAATTTTAAAATGATAACTGATTGTAGAAATTGTGGTAGTACCCATAAAATTAATGAATGTCCAGCATTTGGCAAGAAATGTAGGATTTGTCAAAAACAAAACCATTTTGCAAAGAAATGTAGGTCAAAAATCCGGAAAAAGTATAAAGTACAAGAAATTGAAAATGTTGACACGATTGCGGAAGATAAAAATTTCATGATAGCAAGCGTCGATGTTAATAAATCAGATTGGTACGAAACCGTGATAATTAACAGTAAAGCTATTCCTATGAAGCTTGATACTGGTGCTCAGTGCAATGTTATACCATTTCGCTTAGCAAAAGAATTAAATTTAGAAATAAAACCTTCAAATATCCGCAAACTCCTCTCATATTCGGGTCATGCTATTGATGTGGCAGGAGAATCATTAGTTTCTTGTAGAATTAAAGATAAGCATATGCAACTTAAATTAATAATAGCACATGGAGGAATCAGTCCAGTCCTAGGTCGAATTACTTGTATCGAGGCAGGTTTAATTCAAAGAATTGAAATAGTCAATGCTTTGGAAGAGGAATTTCAGGATTTGTTTCAAGGAATAGGGTGTATAAAAAATTTTGAATACACAGCCGAATTTTCAGAAGAATGCGCTCAAAAAGAGATCAAACCACCAAGAAGAGTTCCGTTTAAGATAAGAAAAATCGTGAAACAAGAGCTTGATAGAATGGTTAAGGATGGGATTATTAAGAAAGTAGACAAAGCTACACCAATTTGTAACCACATGGTTATCGTAAAACAGAATGGAAAAATAAGAATTTGCATCGATCCATCTGATTTGAATAAAATACTCATGCGAAGGCAATTTCCTTTAAAAACTTTAGAAGAGGTTACCGCTAATGTAGGTGGATCAAAATATTTCACGAAATTAGATTTGAAAAAGGGCTTTTGGCAATTGAAAGTTTCGCCTCATACCCAACCATTCTTAACATTCAGTACTCCTTGGGGAAGATATTCCTTTCTTCGAGTTCCATTCGGTATTAAATCAGCTCCGGAAATTTTTCAAAGTGAAATAGCCAAAATTTTACAAGGCATACCAGGAGTTGAAAATTCAATGGATGACATCTTGATTCATGCGCCTGACATAAATACTCTCCGTTCAAATACTCGATTAGTCCTACAAGCACTAAGAAATGCAGGAGCAAAACTTAATAAAGACAAATGTGAATTTGAAGTTCAAAAAATAAAGTTTTTAGGACATATCCTAACAAGTGATGGTATTATGATTGATCCAGAAAAAGTTGAAACCATAGATAAAATTAAAACATCAACTAGCAAAAAAGAGTTACAAAGATTACTTGGCATGGTTCAGTATCTGCATAAATTTATTCCTAATCTCTCAGAAAAAACACATAACATGAGATTGTTATTGAAGAAAAACATAGTATGGAATTGGAATAATGAATTAGATAAAGATTTAGCAGAAATCAAGGCATTATTAAAGAAAGCGCCTTCACTTAAGTACTACAATCCAAACAAAAGTGTTACAATCTCAGTTGATGCTAGTTCTTTTGCATTAGGAGCTGTACTACTCCAAGATGGAAGACCTATAGCTTTCGCATCTACAGCTCTGAATGAAGCCCAACAGTCTTATCCTCAGATAGAAAAAGAAGCCTTGGCAATGAAATTTGGATGCCAAAAATTTCATCAGTACATCTATGGAAATGAGGTAATCATCGAAACTGATCACAAGCCACTGGAATCAATTTTTAACAAACCAATAGATCGAATTCCACCGCGACTTCGAAAAATATTTCTAGAAGTTCAACAATATGCTCCAAAAGTTTGCTACAAACGAGGAAAAGAAATGTATATAGCGGATTTACTTAGCAGAGATTGCAATAATGAAGATTTGCTAGAGGAGAGCAATTATCAGATTTTGTTTTCAATCCCAACTACAAACGCTGGTTTAAAAATTTTACAAGATCTCACAAATACAGATCCAGAACTTATTTTATTGAAACACTTTATATCTACTGGTTGGCCCCAAAACAAAAATTTCGTTCCAGACTCATGTAAAAAATTTCTACCATATTTGGATGAACTCTCAGTTCAAAAAGATTTAATATTTAAAGGCCTTAGTATAATTATCCCAGAGAAATTCAGAGCCAAAGCATTAGAAAACCTTCATAAAGGACATTTGGGTATAACAAGTTGCCTACGAAGAGCTCGAGAATCCATGTTTTGGCCGGGAATGTCTAAAGACATAATTTCGCTGATAGAGAATTGCATAGTTTGTCAGAAAACTCAGAAGTCATCTCCGACAGAACCATTAATTTCAAAGGAGGTTCCTAAACTACCATGGGAAATTCTTGCATCTGATGTATTTACCTATCAAGATGTAGATTATCTTCTTATCACTGATAGTTATTCTGGTTTTATTGATTTCAAACCTTTAAAAGATTTGACAAGCAAATCTACAATAGAGATCCTAAAAGATTGGTTTAGTGTTCACGGAATTCCTAGAATTTTAGAAAGTGACAATGCTCCTAATTACTCATCTGCTGAATTTAAAGAATTTTCACAAGAATGGATGTTTAACCATCAAACTTCAAGTCCTCGGTATCCTAAAGGAAATGGATTGGCAGAAAGAGCAGTACAGACAGCCAAGAATTTGCTAAGAAAATGTAAACTATCAGGCCAAGATATACGTTTAGCATTATTGAATTTTAGAAACACGCCAAGGGAAAACTTAGGTTCACCATCTCAACGTCTTTTCAGCAGACGCCTTCGAACCACAATTCCAATTGCCGAAGAAGTATTAAAGCCTAAAGTTCTGAGCCAAACTACAGAACATTTAACGGAAGCTAGATTAAAACAAAAATTCTACCATGATCTTCATGCTAAGTCATCTTCCAATATTCCTTTACAACCAAATCAAAATGTTATGCTAAAACAAGAGCCAAGGAATTGGATACCAGCAACAGTAACTTCCCAAGCCGCTCCTAGATCATATAATCTGAAGACGCCTGATGGAGAATTTAGACGAAATACTAGCCAAATCAAGCCAACTAAATTGAAGTTTCAAATTGAAAGGAAAAGGAAGATACCCATAGAAATAAAAAATAAACATCCTACTGCTACTACTACTTCCGATGACAAACCAAACATTTCTACTGGAAAGGATCTAAGTGTGCCTGCTTCCAATATGACTGACAGCAAACCCGTTGTTACAAGATCAGGAAGAGTTGTAAAGCCTGTAAAGAGACTTGATCTGTAAACGAACTTAAAAAACATTTTTGAAAGGGGAGATGTAATATAATCGTTACTATGACAACATCCATTTAACTGTAATTGCCCGAACCTGTTTTCTAACTGTAGTTAATTTAAGTTCTTGTTACTTGTTGTGTCTATTTGTCCTGATTAAAGATATATGTTAACTAATATAAATGCGTAATAATTTCAACATATATCGTGACGCGGTGGAAGAATTTGAATAAAGCATGAATCAAACTAATAAATTGGCTTCAACACAAAGTTCAACTACTGACAAATGTTAACATTTGTATCACATATTATTTTAATATGTGAACTAAAGATCGATTTAATATCATTAGCAAGAGATATATACTTTGGAAGAATAAAACTTTCATCTTACTAAAAGAACTTATTTAATACGGACACATTATTTACAGCAGACGATCACAGATACACACAATCGGCATAGAACCCAACTGCCGCTTACATAAAAACATTCTATTTACATTTTTACTTAAGTTGCGGTTACAGTTAAATACACCACATCTCCTCCTTTCCTAAACTATCACTACAAATCCAATCGCTGAGGAGGTTTCCGAATTCTTGTAGATCGGCGAACTGGTTGTGGTGTTGGAGTTGAACCGTGGACACTGAGTGGCGCATGCTCTGATGTAGTAACTGAGACTGGCGTTGCATCAGTCATCTCCGCCTCCACACTAGTGGGTGATTGTGCTAACTCAGCACTAGTTGTCGGAACATCAACATTTTGCACAGGAATGGCAGGTTTTGAAAAGGATCGTCGGAGCTCGCTTTCTTTTTCCTCTATGTCTCCTCCATCCCGTATTTGATCGACATGTCTACGCCACAATTGACCATTTACATCGACAGTGTAATGTAGCTGTCCATCTTTTCTAACGACTTTTCCAAACCTCCATCTCTTGTCGCCTTGTCGGTAATTTCGTACAGCGACATTGTCGCCAATTTGGAATCCTCTATCCGAGAATTCATAAGTTCCTTTACGAATTTTTTCTTCCACTCTGCGTTTAAGATCAGGACGCAGCAGATCGATTCTCGTCCGAATCTCTCTCTTCAACATAATCATGGCTGGACTATGAAGTGTCGTGAGGTTCGGAGCTTTTCTGTATTGCATAAGGAACGTACTTAATTTTTGTTGTATTGTGCCACTATAATTTTGCATTGCTCTTAGAGATTGTTTGACTGTAAAGACGTATCTTTCGGCCTGCCCATTGCTAGATGGTTTAAATGGCGCAGTGGTCTTGTGCTTGATACCGTTATTACGCATAAACATCTCAAATTCAAATGATGTAAACTGTGGACCATTGTCACTTACCAGCATAAGTGGCAATCCAAATCGAGCGAAACAATCTCTTAAGCATTCGATGGTTTTGGTTGCTGTGGTGGATTTCATTGGATAAGCTTCCAACCACTTGGAATGAGCATCTACTATAATCAGGAACATATATTCAAAGATAGGCCCAGCAAAATCTATGTGAATACGTTGCCACGGTGCACTAGGATACTCCCAGCAATGCACCTTTACTCTCTGTGGGTCGGTTTTGTACCGAGCACAGTCTACACAATTCTTTGAGCAATTTTCTATATCCTTATCGATGTTCTTCCAGTAAACATACGATCTAGCGACAGCTTTCATCTTAACAGCACCCAGATGACCATGATGTAACTCTTCAAGCACCTGAGCCTGATACTTTTTGGGAACGCACACACGCTGGCCTAACATGATACAACCATCTTGTAGACTATATTCTGCTTCTCTCCCTCTTAAAATTCCTCCATTCTGTAAAATATTAAGCAATGGGGCGAGGTCTGCATCCAACAGAGTTTCTTTGGCTAAGTCTCTAGCTGTGACAGGAAGAGTTTCGATTTGTGCTAACTGAAATATATCAATTTCATCTTTAACGTCTAGCTGTTCAGAGGTGTACGGCAGCCTAGACAGAAAGTCAGCGTTACCATGTTGTTTTGTATTACGATACTTAATGTCAAACTGGAAAGATTGTAATACTAAAGAATAATGTAACAATCTTGTCGCTGTAAGAACTGGAAGACCTTTCTTCGATCCGAAGATGGCTACTAAAGGTTGGTGGTCAGTTAATAATGTGAATCGTCTCCCTTTTAGGTAAAGATAAAATTTCTTGACAGCCCACACAATTGCTAGTGCTTCTTTATCAATCTGAGTGTATTTTTGCTCAGTTCTTGTGAGGGTTCTGGATGCGAAAGCTATTGGTCTTTCCGTTCCATCAGGTAAAGAGTGGGAAAGAACCGCCCCTACTCCTACAGGAGATGCGTCAGTTACCAATATTAATGGCAGTGATGGATCATAATGCATTAGGACACGCGGAGAACAAATTTCATTTTTAATTTTTTCAAAAGCTTCCTGACAATCCTTTGACCAAACCCATTTCACACCTTTCTGTGTTAGTTTATACAAAGGATTCGCTATTGTAGCCAAATTAGGACAAAATTTTCCATAAAAGTTAACAAGTCCTAAAAAACTTTGTACTTCCTGTACGTTAGTAGGTCTAGGAGCTTTCGAAATGGCAGAAATTTTCTCATCAGTCTTATGTATACCGTTTGCATCGATTTTGTGCCCTAAAAATTGAATTTCTTTTTGAAAAAATTTACTCTTATCTAAATTTAATTTTAGCCCATGATCTTTACATTTCTGAAAAAATTTTCTTAAGGCCTCTAAATGTGATTTATCATCTGATCCAGTCACTCTAACATCATCCATAAAAACTTTGATTCCATCCATTCCCTGGAAAAGCCCATCAATATACCTTTGCCAAATCGCTGGAGCAGAATTTAAACCATACATTAGTCTTTTACATACATATAATCCCTTATGTGTATTTATCGTTAAGATCTTTTGACTATCTGGATGTACTTTCATTTGTAAATATGCATGTTTAAAATCGAATTTTGAAAAATGTTTACCCCCATTTAAACTTGAAAAAATTTCCTCTAATTTTGGTAAAGGTTGTTGTTGTACCATAATATTTTGGTTTACGGTAACAGAATAATCTGCACATAGGCGTATAGACCCATCTGTTTTTACAACCGGGACAACTGGTGTTGCCCAATCAGAGGTCTCTATTCTCTCTATGATGCCTTCCTTTTCAAGCCTATCAATTTCTTGTTCAATCCTGTCTTTTAAAGAAAAGGGTACAGGTCTAGCTCTACAAAATTTTGGCACTGCATCAGATTTAAGTTCCAATTTTACTTCATAATTATTAATTTCCCCTAACTTATCGTCAAAAAGCTCTTTATACTCTTCTAACAATTTACTTAAATTATAGTCATAAGATGTTCTTACTGCTTTTATAGAATTCCAGTCTAAATTTATACTATATAGCCATTCACGGCCAAAAATTGTATCCAAATTTTCCTTAACAATATACAAATTTAATTTAAATTTTTGATTTTTGTATTCAACATCAACAGTGACAAAACCCAAAGGTACAATTATTTCCCCTTTGTATGTTTTAAAAACTACTTTTGTGGGTTGAATTCTTTTTTTCGAAATCTCACGAAATTTTTTTATGCTCATTACCGAGACGGCCCCTCCAGTATCAAGTTTCATACTCACAGGTTTATTTTCAATATTTACTGTTAACATAATTGGAGGTTTTCTTTGCTCCTCCTCTTTCAGCGAGTTCAAATCAAAAGAATACATTGGGATAACATTTTCACTAGAATACAGGGTATTTACCTGCTTTTGTTTTACCGTGTTCCCTTTTAACCCTTTTTTCGCTGCAAAACAAGCTTTTCGAATGTGCCCGATTTTTTGACAAAAATGACACTTAGCTAATTTAAATCTGCAGGAATGTTTACCGTGATCCGTTGCTGTACACCGTGTACAGCTCGTTTTTACTTTCTTTCCCGAAAGATTTTGTCTTCCAAAGTTTTTCTTTTGCGAAACAAATTTTGACTGCTCATTATTTTTCCTCACGCTAAATTCTTTAATTTCTAAAGATTTACCCATTATCTCATTTGCCCCTTTCATAGCTTTCTCCATAGCTAAAGCAATTTTCAAGGTATTCTCAATATCTATATCATCTTCCTCAAAAAGTCTATCTAATATTGCTCTATCCCTTAGCCCGCTTACGAAAACATCCCGTAACATCGTGTTCAACATTTCTTGTTTATATTGACAAGGAATTGCCAAGGAGCGAAGTTCAGCCATAAAAGCACTGACACTTTCTCCCTCCCGTTGCTTACGATTAAGAAACACATGCCTACTAGGAATTATAAGCGGCGTCGGAGTGAGATGAGCTTTTAAAGTATTTTTTAGAATAAGGTAATCTTTATCGGAAGGATTGTCAGGAGCTAGCAGGTTTTTCAACAAATTATATAATTTTGCTGACAAACTAGAAATAAAAACTTTCCCACGTTTGCCATCCGGAACATTTTGAATATCCATGAAAGCTTCGAAGCGTTCTAAAAAAGAATCAAAAGCTTCATCTGTTTCATCAAATTTTTCAAATTGAACTGAAACCTTAGCTTCTTGCGTTTTCGGATCGGCAAAAGTGGCTAATTTCTCTAACAAAATTTTATTTTGTTCAATTAAACTTTGAACCAACTGCTCCATTTTTATTCTTCTTTAAAGTTAAATACAAAAAGAATTTTTTACCTTGGCAGTCTTCAGCATCTAATATACGTGAATCCGATACTTTTTCATTCCATACATCGTCGCCAGATATCACATATTATTTTAATATGTGAACTAAAGATCGATTTAATATCATTAGCAAGAGATATATACTTTGCCAATTTGTTTCAAGAATTAAGAAAAATATCAACTTCAATTAAAACGAGCAAAACATTCATTAAAGAAAAAAGATAATTCATTACTCAAAATTGATGAATCCAGAAATTGTGCTGTCGAAAGGTGATCTTGAGCAGTTGAGTTAGAGACATGCCAGGGTGTAAAGGGCTTAACAGAAGTATAATATATGCATTTTTTTCAATTTTATTTATTTTAAATCATAGTAGTGTGAATTTGTCAAATGAAATATTAAATTTCAAGCAGGACGAAACACAAAACGCCAATGCAAGAATGAATTGTAGATTTTTTTTCATCATAACTCATTGAAAATGATTCATTCAATGCAATGAATAATATCGAGAATGGTGAGTTCCAATGTAGTTGACTAATTACTTATATTATTTATTAATAAAACTGTTGCAAAAGAAGTATGACTAGTACTTTTTTTAATATCTGATTTTAATATTGGCTGTCAGACAGCCGTTAATCGAAATATGCTATTCCAGAAAATCTAACCTTAACTTTTATGATTTAATCAAAATCTAATTGTGTCAAATTTGATATCGGAGAAAATATTAAAGCGTTATATTCGCGTTTAAGTAATGCTTCCCACTCCTTTTTCATAAATAAATGTTTTATTTTCTTAAATGAAATTATTTATGGATTGATTCTTTATTCATGAATGAATTTGTCCGTTATGATTCATTCTTTGTTTGGCGTCTGTACTTTTTTTAATGAGCGTATTTTGACAAAATTGCTAATTTTTCAAATCATTTTACTGATCAATCGCCATTACTTAAATAAATAATTGGTGAGAGATGTTTATTTAGTTTTTGTTCTACTGAAAATTTTACAAGTTTTGATTTGATCGTATGACGACACAATATTTTATGTGTCGCAACTTTAATTTTTGTTGGCATTTGTAGTCGTTTAAAATATTCGCTAACGCAGATAAACTGAATGATTGGCATCAGGTAAGTAACTGACGTACACTATAAAAAGCTATGCTTTGAGTTATTACTTCAGAAAACTTTTCTAATTATTAATTTTTCTAATTTCATGCTTGTGAATATATTTTTTATATTCTAAAATAAATATTTTAAAATCAAAGAGAAATTTGGAAGAAAAATTTTACTGTCAACTAAGTTACAGTCAATTGTCAGAGAAATACTGTAGTAATAAATAATATAATTAATTCAAATGATGGTAACTCTCCAAGTATAACAGAGTCCTTACTTATTGTCCACGCAAGATTAAGTAGAATTGTGCTAAGCGTGACCCCCAATTATATTACCTTCAATTTATGACAACTACAGGGGAGAGTGGGTACAGTGGACCACCCATTATATTTTATTTATTTTTACATTTTTTAAACTTTTCTTTTAAGACTAATTAGACTGATTACTTGTAGCCTTCAAAACACATCATTAGTTCAGAAAGAACCATTTTAACCTGATTGGCTGGTTTGAGCTTCTAAATGTAAATTTTTTCATAATCATATTTTTCTTTAATCCCTGAATGCAAGCAAAAGGGCAAAAATGTAATGTTGTTTTCTCTTAAATTATAAAAAATGCCCCCAAAAATATTATTTTCTCAACCCAACATATAATACAAACATATAATATTTAATTATATGTGTGCACATATACACACATATAATATTTAATTATGTAATGGGATATATATAAGTTTTAAGAGTATCTATCATAACAAAATATTTTAAAAGTTCAGTGTATTTGAACAATTATATTAGTTAAAAAATGCTTCTAATGCTATGAAACCTGCAGCTTAGTGAACGGATACATCAATTTGTGCAGCATTTGAAATCCTTGGTGGTTTCCTGGTCCAAGACCACCAAAAATAAATGGGACAACTAATTTTAAAACCTTAGTGGTACGCTGGGACAGTAGCTTTTTTTCTGACTAGCAAACATAAATTTTCCCTCCCTGTAAAAATCAAATCAAACCAAACACAAGCCAAGAAATTTTTATTTATTTGAAAAAAAAAAAAATGTATTAATCCGTACAGTCAGTTGAAATAAATGATCAGAAATAAAATAAATAATTTTATAGCTTTTGTTTATCTGTGGTAAACTTTCTTTAAACAAATTATTATTTTACATTTTATTATGCCCAAAAATTTGGGTAACTGCAAAGGAAGTTTAGTTTATATTCTAGTAGGAGGGAGGGGGCTGTCACTCAGTGGGTTAAAGATACTTAACAGAATTTTATGTAGTGGGCCATTGATAATGACTGTGGACCAGTAAACTCTCATGCTTATTGGTCCTTGGAACCATTAATTTTTTTTTAGCAATTCGACTGCTGGTTTGTCAGAGAGAATGTAGGTTATAGATAAATTAGAAAAAAAAAAATTTGTAAAAGCAAAAGTACTTGTTTTTATTTAATATTTAGATTAATATGCTAAAAACACAGCTTTAAATAATAATTTTATGAGAATGTATAGATTTTCAAAATGGGGCACAGTGGACCACCCACTGCTGGGGTACAATGGTCCACAGTCTACTCTGTTGCTGGAATGCAGAATTTCCAAAATTCTTAATAATTGATTATTTTCGGCAAAGAATTGCTGTTTTAATGTGTTATTTAACTGTAAAATAAAGTAAACAAAGGAAAATGTCTATGTATCATAGTAAGAAATATTTTGGTTTGTATTTACTGCTTCTAAAACCTTACAAGTATTTTGTCAACTATATTTTGTAAAAGTACTTATTTGACTGTAAAATAAAGTAAACAAAGAAAAATTTCAAATCATTTAACATAGTTAAGAAATATATTAGGTTGTATTTACTGTTTTTAAAAAAGACACAATTATCCTATTGACTGTAGTCTGTTATTACTAAAGTAATTTATGGCAGGTACTGAAATTTTATTACACATTTTACATGTAATATAAAATAAATTAGGATTCATCAGAACTTTATGGTTATTAATCTGTTGATTATATCAATGTTATGGCAAAAAAGCTCTTAAATATAAAAGTGTTTCAGAAAAATTTCAAACTTATAAGTATTTTCATGTTTTATTTTCCAATTTGCATGATGATGAATTTATTTTGTTTAACAACTTCACCTTATTTGCTATTATTCCTGCATTTTAATCTGTTATTATTTAAAAAATACAGTCAAGGATCTATAATCCGCAGACCCATAATCTGCAGTTTTCTATAATCCGCGTTACTTTACGAATGTAAACAGTAAAATAAACAGTTAAGAAAATTTATAAATCCGTGACCCAAAAATGATTTTTTAAAACAAATAATAAAAAATTTAATAAAAATCATAATAAAACATGTGTTTTTTTATTAATTTACTCTTTTATTTTATTAACACTAAAAAAAAACTGTATTATGGAATGCACCTAAGCTTACTGAACGTTCGAAATGCCGATTTTTCAATCGTAGCTATTTCAGTTTGTGTATGTTCAGGAGAGTGATGAAGATGAGAATGATGAGTGATGTGATTTCAGAGCAGACCAATGAAAACACACTATTTTGTGTGCTTGTCGCGCGTCCTAGCAATAACACAGCACCAACTGAGAACTAGATATTATGTGTTGGGAAGGTCGAATCAATGTAACCAATCATAGTGATCGATTGCAGAGGTTTTGCCAACATCACGAAAGGCAAAAGGGAACCTTCAACTTCAGGCGAACTCTGATAGATTTCTCAAGTTCAGATCTTTCTGGAAACTAAGCTTTAGCCAGAGAGCTCTTTTTTCATTCTATTTATGTTCTTAATTTGGCAACAACCACAGTTGATGAGTTGGCTTACTCCCCATAGTCTGGGTGCTTGCGCCTCAATAACAACAACAATTACGGCTAACGTGTTGTCTAGTATTGATTTTACTTTTTACTCTAAGGTGCAAAATGAATAACAGAGAGTGTAGTTACCGTCTCAAAACA